>JARQOC010000003.1:68709954-68785756 GCA_033576535.1 Allobates femoralis
CTATCTCTTACCTGCGCGGTACGGTGCTTGCACACTTCATTATTGTCGGCCGCCGGCTGCCAGCCCCCGCTCCGCCCCCACTTCCAGGCTGTCACTTCCACTGCCTGTGTGTGTTCCACACTGTGGACCGCATAGAAGAGGGTCCCCGCTCCGCCCCCTCACTTCCTCTTCCTTCGGTCGGTGTGTGGAACGCACAGAAGAGACTCGTCACCCACCCTCCTCTCCTCTGTGTTCCACAGCCAGCCCAGACATTGAACACTGTGCACAACGTGGCATACAGGGGTGTATCAAGGGACATCTGACAGCACCCCCCCCCCGGTCCTCACCCATTTCGGGGGGGGGGGCGCCAAAGCAGATCTTTGCCCCGGGCGCCGGCAAGCCTAGTTACACCGCTGGACCCTTAGATTGGGGGTCTCTAGCTAACCCTGTTCCCAGAAGTACCTCCAAAGGTACCGTCACACCTTACAACATCGTTTCCGACGTCGTTCAAAAGTGACGTCAGGAACGATGTTGAAATTACATTGTCATTGCAGGTAAACGCACGATTCAACAGCGATAGTTGTTCAAGTCGGGGTCAACTTTAACTTCAACAACCTGCGGCATCGTTCAGTGTGACACCGCAATAGCGTTCACACAAATGCAATTATTACAGGTAATGAGTATAGAGTAGGAGGCTTCTTAAAGAAAATCCAACAGGTCTGTGAGAGCCAGAATTCTTGCTGGTTGGTTGGTGATCAAATACTTATTTCTTGCAATAAAATGCAAATTAATTATTTAGATATCATACAATGTGATTTTCTGGATTTTTTTTTAGATTCTGTCTCTCACAGTTGAATTTTAAGTATGATAAAAATGACAGACCTCTCCATTCTTTGTAGGTTGGAAAACGTGCTAAATCGAAAGTGTATCAAATACTTTTTTTCCCCCACTGTATTTAGGCATTTATGTCTCCATGGCGACAGACTACAAACAAACCCTGTGTAGTCGGAACTTGCAGTCCCATCCTCATCCATCTCTACATGTTAATTATCTAATGAATGTCTGTGGGGAAAAAAAGGAACAGATCTAAAAGGGTATGACTGCAGCATATGATTCAGATAGAAAAAAGCATGACTGCTGCATCACACTACACAAGGTTTGTTTGTAGTATGTTACTTTGATTACTATGGATATATAAGAAATCTATGATGGTTGGATTTTAATCAATATTATGTTCAAAGATGCTTAAAGCATAATTTTATGTAATAATAATGTACGGCAAGTGATTATAATAAACTTTCAAATATACTTCATAAGTGAAATCTGGAAGAAAGCCTATCAATTACCTTCCAGAAGATGTCCCCACTAGATTGTTTCTAAACTTGACATATGCTGGTTGTCAGGGAAATATGTCTTCAACTCCACACACTGAATACAGCCATACAAGGGGGAGGCGGGAACTGCATTACGTGCCACAGCTAATCAGTATACCTGCAGTTTACCTCAGGCAAAAGGAGCTTGTCAGGCTGTCAGCACACAGCTCCTGTGATCTTATTTGACTCCTCTACATTCACATCTCTCTGCTCTGTGCAACCAGCTGAGGAGCTGTGTGGGGGCCATCAGCTGATAACACAGAGCAGAGCTGATGTGAATGGAGAGAGTTCACAGGAGCTGTGTGCTAACAGTCTGAGGAGCTTTCTTTGCCTGAGGTAAACTGCAGGTACACTGATCCGCTGTAGCCACACTACACAGGCACATTGTGTAGTCAATGCCCACCACCCTTATATGACTGTATTCAGTGTGTGGAGCTGAAGATGGATTTCTCTGGCAACCAGCATATATCAGGTTTAGAAACAGCCTAGTGGGGATATCTTCTAGAAGGTATTTGAAAGGTTTCCTTCTGGATTTCACTTATGATGCATGTTTAAAAAGTCAGTTGCTCTACATTCTTATTAAATAAAAATTTAAACGGCAGTTACACTTTAATTGGTTTAATTGTAAATGCAGTGCTGTACAAATGACTGTAAATGTGTATGTATTGTTTCAATTTTCCATTGCTTCTTTGCTACTTTCCTTTTCAGATGGACACTTTAGTCATTTCATCATTATAAGTTTGCAATCTTTTTTTCACCAATATTTACCTGTATTATAATACAATCCCATGAAGCTATCAGCAGAACTGTGTATTCAGTATATATGTTAATCCTATAATGTTCCAACAAAGTTTAAAACTCAGCTGTTCCCAGTGCCGTTGGTGGAGAGATGTGATGAGTGTCAACTCTGCAAAACACAGCTCCATCAACTGCATAGTGGCCTCCCCTATTTGAATGAATGAGGACGGATCTGCAGTACCCCATTGAAACCACTATACAGTTGATGGAGCTGTGCTCTTCCGTTCTGCAACTAAGCACATCCCCTGATGCCGGGAATAGCTGATCACATCCTCATCGAGCTGCTATTGATGACCTCTCCCAATGCTAGCCATCAATATAAAGTGCTGGACAACCCTATTTAGGTAATGCTCACACAATGCAATCCCGATGCATTTTTTTGCCGCAGTCTTGATAAATGTCTGTAAAATTGTTAATTGTCACTTCAGTGAGGAAGTGGACGAACTCTAGCGCCACCTATTGAAGGTAGCAGTCCTATAAGTCATAACTGACTCTTTAACAAGCCTTTTAATATGACTTAGGATTTGTGCCAGATCAAAATCCCAATCTGCAGACGCTGTGTTTCGGGGTGACTGCCCCTCATCAGTGCAGTGTGTGGGATTCTGATCTAGCTGTATGAGAGGCTTGTAATAATGGAAAATGGCAGCAACAAATATGATGTTAATATAAGAGGCATCATATTTATTGACTAAAGTGAGAAGCCTGCAGCAACTGAAGAGTTAAGGAGTTCAATGCTTTTTCTAGTGATAATATGGTGGATTAGTCTGTGTCTCACAGGACTGCTCTATATAGCAGATTAAAATACCGCCTGTGTTTATTTTTATCTTGGTGGTTCACAGTAATAGAGTAAGATTAGGACAAAGATTGACAAGTGCGGACAATTTGGGCTGTGCTTAGTCAATGCAAGCAAACTTGTACTGCACAATGATATTGCACTTTGTACTATTACAATTTATTAATGAAAATATTTAAAGTGTAAATGTAATTTCCTTGAATAAAATAAAACAATACTGCACTGGTTGTTAATGATGGGCCACATAGCAGCAAAGATAATGCTTTTTTTTGTGCCATATGACTTCTTTTCTCACATTTTTCTGTGCTCTTTTACAAACTGCATTTTCTGGCTCTATGAGCATGGCCAGTGTCCCTCAGTGTCTGCCAGCCCTTTGTGTGTATTTCCATAGCTTCTGAGAGCAGGTCGATAGAGAGCAGTGTGATGTGTCAGCAGAGAAGGGGTTAATAGAGATCGTGACTGAGCTGTGTGGAACCAGATGACAGATCAGAAGAATCAGGAAAGAAGATTAGCCGGCACATGTTCCAGTGGACGTACTTGCTTTATTATTGTGAAATCACAACAAATACAATAAAGCATCTTTAGTGGGCGAATAGCCCCATCAGACGCGTTTCGATAAAATCTTTATCAATGACAAGGAGCTAAAACACTGACGCACAATATATACACAAGAATAACAATACACCTGTGAAAGTCACAAATAGGTAACACATGAGTACAATTAAGCAAGCCACCTAGTGGTCTCAAAGTAAGGAAGAACAATTCATAGTGTTATTTAGCAGCATAATGGAATATGATCACAACCGATGTATTTCATAGTACACATTGTAAAGCTTCCACAATGGGTTCCGTCCGTGTGACATCCGTGGGTTCACAGATAACACACGGACAGCCTGACACTACATACCCACCTCTCCCCAGCTCTGCTGCTCCCCCACCCCGGGCTGCTGTCAGGCTCAATGAAATAGGTATTCATGTGCCCAATGAGCGGCACTGGTAGTGAGAGAAACAGTCAGCGCCGGAGAGAGCGAGCATGGAAATCTTTGTTTTTAAGCTTGTACGTGAACGGAGCCATAGGGGATCATATGTCTCCATATGTTCGCTCCCCTGACACACGACTGTACGGACCACACACGAGCCAGAGGCACGAATGTGTAAATGAGTCCCAAAAGTCGAAACATGATCACATCAAAATGAATAATTCTGAACATGAAATATACAGAATACAAGTGCATCCTCACTTGAAATAATTATAGGAATATAATTTAACCGTATAACATATGCTGGAACCATAAATCCATGACATAAGGGGAAATTTAGTTTTTAATAAGTCCAAATCAGACTATCTAACCCCCAAAAAATTATATTTTAAAAGTAAAAAAAAGTTGGTACACGGTTCATAGTATAATTACCGATATCATAAGCCATGCAAGAAATACACAAAAGAAAAACGATATATGAGGGACCATTACATACAAAATGCCAGTCACATTGGACCCATGAATATTATGTGGTGCCTGTTTGAATTCCTAATAAAAATACATCAAATCATTACAATAGTTAAGTCCCTTGGGAGATCTACTGTTCACACAGAGAATCCAGAAATTTTCACGATTGAGAAGATGATAGATTTGATCCCACCCCCCGCGTGTAGGGGTTCACACTATCTCTAAACCTGCACACGTAAACTACCTGTATCGCCACCATGTGTTTCTAGGAAATGCTTAGACAGGCCCGAGATAGATCTTTTACTGCTGGCTGACTGGGGATCAGCTCCAGCCTCCAGTGACATGTTCTGATATGCGCTTTTTGGGCGTGCGGCTCATACTGCCTATATAATACAAGTTGCATTCAGAACATGTGGCCATATAGACCACAAACGTTCTAGCGCAATTGATGTAACTGTTGATTTTATAGGTTTCACCACTGACTCTGTCACGAAAAGAATCTGTTTTCATCATGTACTTACATAAATTGCACCGTGAATGTCCGCATATGAAGTATCCTGTATAGCTACCAGGTTAGCCTGTTGCTGCATCTGTTCAACTTAAAAAAGCTTGGTGAAATATAGTTAGTTATATCATTGCCCTTCGTGGATATGCACCTGAAACCCTCCCCCAGGATTGTGCGCAATGCACAATTCTGGTAGAGCATGGGGACATATTAATGTAGTATGTCCACTATTCCCATATAGTCCGTACTGTATGCAGTGGAAAAGGTGATGGGTTGTTGTTTACCATCTGAAATGGGCCTATGGAGCAATTTGGCCTTTGCACTACACTTCATCAATTCCTGTCTTTCTTTACTGGAAACAATATTTTTAGCACGTGTGATCATCCAGTTCTTATACCCATGGGCACGTAGTCTTTTTTCAATATCTATGACCTGTTAGTCATATTCCCTCTCACTTGAGCGCATACGCTTGGCTCTGATGAATTTGCATATTGGCAAACTTTTGACAGTGTGTAAATTGAAGGGTGACAACTATCTGCATGAAGTATGGAGTTACCGGAAACAGTTTTTATGTACAATTTGGTGGTGATGTTTCCTGAACTGCTATCTCCCAACAGGGTGCAGTCCAGATAAGATGCCTCCATACTGTGGTCCTGCATAGTGAATCGAATATTCATGTCATTGTTGTTACAATATGAGAGAAAGGCCTCCACACTCATGCTGGGAGACACATCGACCGATCCATCCCAGATAAGGATGAGATCGTCGATGTATCTCCCGCACCATCTTGGAGCGCTCACAAAAGGATTATCCATCATGAAAAGGTACTTCCTCTACCATACAGACATGTATAGGCCGGCCAATTAGGGGAAAATTTCGCCCCCATTGGACAACCGCACGTCTGCAGGAAGAAGGAGTCCCCAAATCTGAAAAAAATGTTCTTCAATAGAAACTGCACTGACATGAGGATAAATTTGACCAAGTCCTGTGAAAGTGATGTTCCACCTTGAATTGTTGATAGAGCTTCAGGTGCTTTATTGTGCAAATGCAAGAATATTGGGACAACACATCCATGGTAATCCACCTGTCTCTCGATTCCCATTTGAAATCCTTTAGGGCATGCAACATATGTTTGGTATCCCTGACGTAACCAGGTAGGCTGGCTACCAAGTGCTGTAGTTTTTGATCCACCCACTCAGACAGAGGTTTCCCCAAAGATTCAATACTGGAGACAATTGGTCTGAGTGGGGGAGGAAAACAGCCCTTGTGGACCTTGAGAAAAGCATGAAAAATGGGGCAAACAGGATGTGATACTAACAGATGTTTATATTGTTTATCTATAATATAAAAGCCGAAGGCCACTTCCGGAGAACCCGAAGGTTACTTCCGTGATGGCCTTAGACCATGCTGCTGACGTCACAGTGCGGGGTAGCCGCGCTGAACTTTCCGTGCAGCTATAGGCACCGGCGTTTGAACGTTCCGCTCGCCCAAGTTCCGCCCTTCGCCGTAACCCATCGGCCCCTCACTACTGTCTCAAACACACACAGCCTCTCACTACAGTCCTCCCAATCACACACATACCATCCCAACCACATCACACATACACACTCACACACCCACACAAACACACACACACACACAAACACACTGTCAGCGTCCACCCGTAGTTCATACCTACCACCCCATCTTCCTCGATCGTCCCGTCCTCCGGGTCATCCAGGCGTCTTCCCTCCGATCCTGACCTCTTCTTACTACGGCCGGGAGCTCCACGTCCTGCTTCCTCTTCGCCGGCATCTTCCCCGCAAAATGCCTCAACCAAGATGGCGGTCGCAATCATTCTTTAGTTCCCGCCCACAGTCCCCGCCCAGTTCCCGCCCACAATTATACCCCCTCAGGTCGCGCCCGCCATCTTGGTTGGGGCAAATACAGTTTCAGGCGCAAAATTTGAATTTTTATCTTCACACCACATTTCTCCTGCTTCCCCTCTGCCCCTCCAGCCTCTGCCCCTCCTGCCTCCGCTCTCCCCTCCAGCCTCTGCCCTCCAGCTTCTGCCCCTCCAGCCTCTCCCCTCCAGCCTCCGCTCTCCCCTCCAGCCTCTGCCCTCCAGCCTCTGCCCCTCCAGCCTCTCCTCTCCAGCCTCCGCTCTCCCCTCCAGCCTCCGCTCTCCCCTCCCGCCTCCGCTCTCCCCTCCCGCCTCTGCCCTCCAGCCTCTGCTCCTCCAGCCTCTCCCCTCCAGCCTCCACTCTGCCCTCCAGCCTCCGCTCTGCCCTCCAGCCTCCGCTCTCTCCTCCAGCCTCCGCTCTGCCCTCCAGCCTCCGCTCTGCCCCTCCAGCCTCTCCCCTCCAGCCTCCGCTCTCTCCTCCAGCCTCCGCTCTCTCCTCCAGCCTCCGCTCTCCCATCCAGCCTCTGCTCTGCCCTCCAGCCTCCTCTCCTCTGCCCTCCAGCCTCCTCTCCTCTGCCCTCCAGCCTCCCCTGTCCTCTGCCCTCCAGCCTCCGCTCTGCCCTCAGGCCTCTGCCCTCCAGCCTCCCCTGTCCTCTGCCCTCCAGCCTCCCCTGTCCTCTGCCCTCCAGCCTCCCCTGTCCTCTGCCCTCCAGCCTCCCCTGTCCTCTGCCCTCCAGCCTCCCCTCTCCTCTGCCCTCCAGGCTCGCCTCTCCTCTGCCCTCCAGCCTCCCCTCCCGCCTACCCTCTCCCCTCCCGCCTACCCTCTCCCCGCCAGCCTCCGCTCTTCCCTCCAGCCTCCCCTGTCCTCTGCCCTCCAGCCTCCCCTCCAGCCTCCGCTCTGCCCTCCAGCCTCTGCTCTCCCTTCCAGCCTCCGCTCTCCCCTCCAGCCTCCGCTCTGCCCTCCAGCCTCTGCCCTCCAGCCTCCCCTCTCCTCTGCCCTCCAGCCTCCACTCTCCTCTGCCCTCCAGCCTTCCCTGTCCACTGCCCTATAGCCTCCGCTCTGCCCTCCAGCCTCCACTCTGCCCTCCAGCCTCTGCCCTCCAGCCTCCCCTGTCCTCTGCCCTCCAGCCTCCCCTGTTCTCTGCCCTCCAGCCTCCCCTGTCCTTTGACCTCCAGCATCCGCTCTGCCCTCCAGAGTCCGCTCTGCCCTCCAGCCTCCCCTGTCCTCTGCCCTCCAGCCTCCCCTGTCCTCTGCTTTCCAGCCTCCCCTGTCCTCTGCCCTCCAGCCTCCCCTGTCCTCTGCCCTCCAGCCTCACCTGTCCTCTGCCCTCCAGCCTCCCCTGTCCTCTGCCCTCCAGCCTCCCCTGTCCTCTGCCCTCCAGCCTCCCCTGTCCTCTGCCCTCCAGCCTCCCCTGTCCTCTGCCCTCCAGCCTCCACTGTCCTCTGCCCTCCAGCCTCCCCTGTCCTCTGCCCTCCAGCTTCCCCTCCAGCCTCCGCTCTGCCCTCCAGCCTCAGCTCTCCCCTCCAGCCTCCACTCTCCCCTCCAGCCTCCACTCTCCCCTCCAGCCTCCACTCTCCCCTCCAGCCTCTGCCCTCCAGCCTCCCCTCTCCTCTGCCCTCCAGCCTCCCCTGTCCTCTGCCCTCCAGCCTCCGCTCTGCCCTCCAGCCTCTGTCCTCCAGCCTCCCCTCTCCTCTGCCCTCCAGCCTCCCCTGTTCTCTGCCCTCCAGCCTCCCCTGTCCTCTGCCCTCCAGCCTCCCCTGTCCTCTGCCCTCCAGCCTCCCCTGTCCTTTGCCTTCCAGCGTCCGCTCTGCCCTCCAGCCTCCCGTGTCCTCTGCCCTACAGCCTCCCCTGTCCTCTGCCCTCCAGCCTCCCTTGTCCTCTGCCCTCCAGCCTCCCCTGTCCTCTGCCCTCCAGCCTCCCCTGTCCTCTGCCCTCCAGCCTCCCCTGTCCTCTGCCCTCCAGCATCCCCTGTCCTCTGCCCTCCAGCCTCCCCTGTCCTCTGCCCTCCTAACCCCTCCAGCTTCCGCTCTCCTCACCTCTCCTCACCCCTCCAGCCTCCGCTCTCCTCACCCCTCCATATGCAATGTGCAGTATGTGTATATATGTGTGTATGTACTCACTTCCGTCACTTTGTCCGCACTTCCCTCACTTTGTCCGCACACATACACACACACACACACACACACACACTCCGCTATAGTTAGCACCGACCCTGCGTCTTCCTCGCCGCTTGGATCCTGAGTCGACATGTCGCCACCCCCCAACTACTGGATCCAATATAGCGTTCAAGAAGTGTCGCCAAACTTCCCGGACGCCATATTGGATCCAGTCGTCCGCGGGTGGCGACATGTCGACTCAGGATCCAAGCGGCAAGGAAGACGCAGGGTCGGTGCTAACTATAGCAGAGTGTGTGTATGTGTGTATGTATGTAAGTGTGTGCTGACCACTCTGCCCACGCCGCTGCGCTGCCCACTCTGCCCACGCCGCTGCGCTGACCACTCTGCCCACGCCACTGTGCTGACCAATCACACCGCACTCACTGCTAACCACTGAGCCTCCGCACTCACTGCTAATCACTGAGCCACCGCACTCACTGCTAACCACTGAGCCACCGCACTCACTGCTAACCACTGAGCCACCACACTCACTGCTAACCACTGAGCCACCGCACTCACTGCTAACCACTGAGCCACCGCACTCACTGCTAACCACTGAGCCACCGCACTCACTGCTAACCACTGAGCCACCGCACTCAGTGCTAACCCCTGAGCCACCGCACTCGCTGCTAACCACTGAGCCACCCCTCTTGCTGCTAACCACTGAGCCACCGCACTCGCTGCTAACCACTGAGCCACAGCACTCGCTGCTAACCACTGAGCCACCGCACTCACTGCTAACCACTGAGCCACCGCACTCACTGCTAACCACTGAGCCACCGCACTCACTGCTAACCACTGAGCGACCGCACTCACTGCTAACCACTGAGCGACCGCACTCACTGCTAACCACTGAGCCACCGCACTCACTGCTAACCACTGAGCCACCGCACTCACTGCTAACCACTGAGCCACCGCACTCACTGATAACCACTGAGCCACCGCACTCACTGATAACCACTGAGCCACCGCACTCACTGCTAACCACTGAGCCACCGCACTCACTGCTAACCATTGAGCCACCGCACTCACTGCTAACCACTGAGCCACCGCACTCACTGCTAACCAAAGAGCCGCCTGTATACACACAATTCATTTCACCGTACTCCCCTAACTATTAGTAAATAAACTATATATGGATTCTAGACTACCCGATTCTTTAGAATCGGGCCGCCATCTAGTCATTAATAATAACCAAGGCCCTACATTCACCTAATAATGTTTCTATATCCCGTAATACCCCACTTATAGGGTAAGACTTCAAACACCAATTGTCTCCGGTAATGGATCTTAGGGGGAACCTCATATATCGTTTTTCTTTTGTGTATTTCTTGCATGGCTTGTGATATGGATAATTATATTATGAACCGTGTACCAACTTTTTTTACTTTTAAAATATAATTTTTTGGGGTTAGATAGTCTGATTTGGACTTATTAACAACTAAATTTCCCCTTGTGTCATCGATTTATGGTTCCAGTATATGTTATACGGTTAAATTATATTCCTATAATTATTTCATGTCAGGATGAACTTGTATTCTGTATATTTCATGTTCAGAATTATTCATTTTGATGTGATCATGTTTCGTCTTTTGGGGCTTATTTACACATCCGTGCCTCTGGCTCGTGTGCGGTCCGTGGGGGCGCGTTCCGTGGGCGCGGACATATGGAGACATATGATCCCCTATGGCTCCATTCACGTACAAGCTTAAAAACAAAGATTTCCATGCTCGCCTCTCTCTGGCGCTGACTGTTTCTCTCACTACCAGTGCCGCTCATTGGGCTCATGAATACCTATTTCATTGAGCCTGATGGCGGCCCAGGGCTGGGGGGAGCAGCGAAGGTGGGGAGAGGTGGGTATGTAGTGTCAGGCTGTCCGTGTGTTATTTGTGAACCCACGGATGGCACACGGACGGAACCCATTGTGAGGCTTTACAATGTGTACTATGAAATACATCGGTTGTGATCATAATTCCATTATGCTGCTAAATAACACTATGAATTGTTCTTCCCTACTTTGAGACCACTAGGTGGCTTGCTTAATTGTACTCATGTGTTACCTATTTGTCTGATGGGGCTATTCGCCCACTAAAGATGCTTTTATTGTATTTGTTGTGATTTCACAATAATAAAGCAAGTACGTCCACTGGAACAGGTGCCGGCTAATCTTCTTTCCTGATTCTTGTATCCTGTGCGGTGGCCGGCCGCTGCTATGCACCTGACCAATTCTAACTACAAGCAGGAGGGGTGAGCTTTTCCCATTCCCCATTTCCTTTCTCGACAGATCAGAAGCTTGTTCCAAGGAAAGAGGAGTTTTGCACTGATCCTGGCATTTTGACATTACTAAGCTCTGTGCTGTAGTTTAAAGGATTCTGATACATTGTCACCTCATCAGCTGCAGTCAGTCTTGCATTCTGTGTAGGCCCTGCCCCCTTCCCTTATATGGTTACATGTCCCATATTCAGTGTGAAGACGGGTCTTACTGATAATGAACATATGCCTTTTTCACACACAGTCTAGTGGGGACACCTTGTGGAAGGTTTATGAATGGTTTCCATCAGATTTCATTTATAAAGTATATTTGAAAGTTTATTAAAATCGCTTGCACTGCATTATTATTAAATAAAAATGTAGGAATAAAGCACTAAAAAGGAAAGGGCGCACAATAGTGTTTATCCATAAGATTATGTGAGTGCAGCAAGTTATTGAAACTGCTCACCTGTTCGGGTTGTGATACATCACAACCCCCTCATGAACCTGTGACAACTGTAGATGTCAAGCTATACGGTCTGCAGCAGTCCTCCCGCGGGTTGAACATTCAAGTGTTTAAGAGAAATGGGAATAATAACCGCCCTCCCGCTCCAAGGAATCCAATGATTCAGGTTGTTAAAAATTTAAACAGCAGTTACGCTGTAAACTACATTCAGAATATTTTCCACCAATTCAGTTTCATGTGAATTGCCAAAATTGGTGCCCCTTGTCATCACCTTTTCTACAAAACCAGAGCTTTCTAAGTATGGTTTTAAGACCATCTCTTGCAACATCATGCCCAAGAAATACCATACAAGCCCACTGATTTCCAGATAGACTATGTAATGCTTCCTTTCTCCTGTGATGGCGTTATAGACTAATTGAACATATAGCACAGTACTAAGACTCCCTATTATTAACTTTGCATGTTAACACTGCATATTGTTAGATATATGGGCCCTTGTAGCGTTCTAGATCCTATAAAGAGTGTTCACCCCATGTAATAACGTCCCTAATCTTGTAATAATGTCCCCATCCTGGCCCCTTTATTTAATAATGTCCCCCTTCCGGGCTCCTTCCTGGTATATTGTTCCCTATCTGGACTCCTTCCTGGTATAATATCCCCCATCCTTGTTACCTTCTTGATATAATCTCCCCCATCCTAAGCCCCTTCCTGGTTTAATGTAACCTATGTGTGCTCATTCCTGGTATAGTCTCCCAGATCTCCTTTCAGTAATAATATCAACCATCCTGGGGCCCTCTACTTAATGACGTCCCCTATCAGGGTTTCTTCCTGGTATAATGTTCCCCATCCTGGGCCCCTTCCTAGAATTAAGCCCTCCATCTTGGTTAATTTATTTAATATTGTCTCCCACTCTGACTCTTTCCTATAATAATGTCCTCAATCCTGGGCTCTATCCTATAACAAGGTCCCCCATTCCCCCATTAAGGTCCCTGTCTTTGTATAATGTCCCCTATCCTGGGCATATTTCAGGTATAATGTACCCCAACTTGGAACCCTTCCTAGAATAATGGCCACCATCCTGGGATCCCTCTTGATATAATGTCCCACATACTTGACCCTTTCCAGTAATAAAGTTCCCCATCATGGACCCAATATTATATCCCCCATCCTTGGCTCCATCCTGGAACAATGTTTCATGTTTTGAAACCCTTCTAGTAATAATATCCTCATCTTGGATCTCTTCCAGTAGTAATGTTCTCTGTTCTTCTCCAACCCACTTTAAAAATAAACAATTCTTCTTACATTCCCCATGCTTCAACTACGTGAGGCTACTCTTCCAAAGCTGGTGCAGAAGCTGGCAGCTGACTTCAGCATGGCCACCATGGACTACGCATGACGTCACTGCTATGCACCATCCGTAATGTGCAAGCCAACATTATCTGCTGTCCTCTTATTGGACGGTGGTGTGTAAAGCAGTGATGGAAGTTGCTGGGTCTCTGTACCACATTACATTTCAACTGAATGTCCATCCTAGGATGCACATCCAGCTAAAATAGGCTCTCGCATCAGCAGGCCACCCTCCTGCATGGGCCTAGTCACAGTCGTAGAGGTGCATTCGCCCCTGTGGCAGCAGACCAAAGTAGTCCAGTAGTGATAATCATAAAAAAGTACAGCAAGTGGTCAAGTAAGTGATGCATCACTGGAATCAGGGATTCTTTCTCTATATTATGCTGCTCAAAGATTGGGTAGCAGATTCTCTTTATTTGCTGTTTATTAGTTTCTAAGGATTGTGCTGTTTCAAGCCTAAAATGATATCTATAATAAGAGTAAAATAAGAATAAAATATTGAGAATGTCCTTGGAATGAAATATTAAAATACAGTGGAACCTTGGATTACAAGTAATTTGGTTTGAGAGCATTTTGCTAGACAAGCTAACATTATTAATAAATTGTGACTTGGTATAAGAGCAAGATTTGCAATAAGAGCAAAATGTGAGCTTTCCCCAGCCTGTATAGTACTGCACCCCTCTCTCTGCACAGATACAGTACTGTACCTTGGTCTCTGCACAGATACAATATGAACTCTCCCCACCACCCTACAGTGCTGTACCTTCCTCTCTGCACAGATACAATACAGTATGAGATTTCCCCACCCTCTAGAGTACTGTACCCCCATCTCTGCACATATACAGTATAGTATGAGCTCCCTCCACAGTCCTGTACCTCCCTCCCTGCACAGATACAGTACAAGTTTTCCCCACCCTCTACAGTACTGAACCGCCCTCCCTACACAGATACAGTATGAGCTCTCCCCATCCTCCACAGTTCTGTACCTGCCTCCCTGCACAGATACAGTACAGTACAAGCTCTCGCCACCCCTCTACAGTACTGTGCCCTCCTCCTTGCACAGAGAGAGTACAGTATGAGCTCTTCCCACCCCTCTACAGTACTGTATTTCTCCCTCTACACCCATACAGTACAGTATGAGCTCACAACACCCCTCTACAGTACTGTACCTCCCTCCCTGCACACATACAGTGCGAGCTTTCCCTACCCTCTTCAGTTCTATACTTCCCTGCCTGCAAAGATACAGTACTGTACTAGTAATGCTCACCGCTTCTAGCACATGCACATAAGCCATTAATCGTGGTCTTTTCCTCACTTCTGGGTTTTGACATTTGCGTATTCACTGCGCTCTCACCATGGAGCCTACATACTTGATACTGTACATGTGTGACGCCGCTACTAAACCAACTTTAGGTCATGTAACTGATTAAATTCCTACATATAGTATGTATACTGTATGTACCATGTAACTGCAATTCATTGCAAAACTGTAATAATTTTAATTTTATATGGATACAGTAGATATTTTTGGGTTGTGGAATGAATCGTCTGCTTTTCAATTATTTCTTATGGGAAAATTTTCTTTGATATACAAGTGATTTGGATTACAAGCACATTCCTGTAACAAATTATACCCGTAATCCAAGGTTCCACTGTATGTATCTCATTAGATACTATTATTATACTAGATGGTGGCCCGATTCTAATGCATCGGGTATTCTAGAATATGTGTGTGTGCGATGGTGCGGGTGAGCGGCGGTGTGGGTGTGTTGCGGTTGCCCCCTTCAGTTCTCACCCACTCCAAGCTTCTGTCCAGCCACCTGTCACCCCAGCATGTCTTATTTTTCTTCCTCCATCACAATGTCAGCAATTCCAAGGCCTCGGGGGGGGTGGAGTTAAGAGGGGGCATCATAATAGGCGTGTCCAAGCGCATAGCCCTGATGTGGTGGGCGTGTCCTTGTACACGGCCATTACCATGCCCCCTTTGGTAGCTCCACCCCCAAGGCATTTGAATTTCTGAAGTCTATGCTGCGAAAAGAAGAAGAATGGCGGGGAGATGGAGCGGTGCGCAGATGGAGCATGGAGAAAGTGAGCAGCGGGCAGGAGACCAAGCAGAGGGGGGCCGGGAGACTGGGCAGACTATGCCTGTTTCACTATAATGGAAATCCCGCATCGCTGATTGGTCATGGCTGGCTGGGCGCGACCAATCAGCAACACAGGATTTGCGTTAGAGACAGTGTGACGTGTGTGCAAGGTGAGTGTAGGGCTGAGTGTGAAGTGAGTGCAGGACACAGTGTGACACGAGTGCAGGGTGAGTGTGACGCGAGTGCAGGGTTAGTGTGAGGTGAGCGCAGGGTGTGACCTGAGTGCAGGGTGAGTGCGACTTGAGTGCAGGGTGGGTGTGATGTGAGTGCAGGGCGAGTGTGACCTGGGTGCAGGGTGAGTGTGTGTCTGTGTGTTGAGAGCAGGACTGATTGTGTCTGTGGTGAGTGCAGGACTGAGTGTGACTGTGTGTAATGAGTGCAGGGCTTAGTGTGTGGTGTGTGTCTGTGTGTAGTGAGTGTGGGACTGGGTGTATGGTGACTGTGGCCTGGGGTCATTAGGCTGCAGTACCTGGCTGTACCAGTCCCTGAAGCTTAAGGACCTGAGGTGATGTCAGAGTCATGTGTCATGGCTCCGCCCATGATTCTGACATCATCACAGGCCCTCTAAGCTAGTTTTAACCTATGAGGGCGCCGGGCAGGAGGGCTGGGAGCGGGCAGAGAAGAGTGGGCACTGGGCTGCTGGAAGCAGAGGTGGGTGCAGCGAGAAAGCCGACAGTGATGTCGGCTGTCCTGCCGGCTATTTGAAGTGAACAGCTGTTCACTTCAAATAGCAGTGAAGCCTGTCTGTCTGTGACAGGAATCCCGCGTCGCTGATTGGTTGCCGGGCGACCAATCAGCGCTGGCGCGCCATTTCCATGACAGACAGAGAACCTTAGGCAATTATATAGTAGATTAAAGATGCTTGACATAAAGGGTATGTAGTCTGCAGTAGTCAGTAAAATTGGCATAATGAGTCTGCAGTAGTCAGTAAAAGTGGCATTTTGTCTTGAATTTGTAGAAATCACTTGTTATAGTAGTTGAACAATTCACTTTGGCTGGTTTAAAAGGGATTTGAGTTTTCTTAATAAAGTTCATTTGTATTCCAGAGGTGGAATTTTTGTTTTGCTGTTTTGCTGTTTTTCTGAATCAAAGCCGGTCTCTTTGCTACCAAGATAAATCGATTGCTTCAGTTTCTCTTGATCATTTTTTTGCTATGTTCATACTAAGTGAAAGAAATTGTAATCCCCACACGTTTGCCTTGTTACCTCACTGATTAATATTCTGCAGATTATTAGCCGGTCCTCCCTATAGACAGCGACGCGAGAATGTAACATCTCCTGTCGTCATTTATCTCTCAGATTTCTTTTATATACAATTTTAAGGCTACATAAGGTCAACATTTACATTATGTTACACAGTTTATTACTTACACTTTCTAGACTATGAAATACTTTCTTGTAAGGACAAAAAAAAATGCTGAAATTGCTCATGGTTTATAGTCTAAATGGCAGGTAGAAAAGAAATCCTAAGTCACAACTGGTCAATACACATGGGACAGTATAGCATGGAGCTGCCGTCTCTTTTCCTTTGGTTCTCATCTTTTGTGCTCTTTGTTTGCCTGTAGATATTATTGTCACGTCTTTTGTTCACTTTTCGCCCTTTTGTCTATTGTGGAACTGAGGAAATTTTATAGCAAAGGAGACTAGAGGGCAAAGCAATATTCCTGTTCTGGAGCTATTCCAGATTTTACTTTTCTTTCTGCATGTACTGAAGACTGAACTCCAATACACAGGCCTGACGAAAACTCCAACTGATCCTCCGAACATTGCCCATAACTCCTCTCATTCACTTTGTCGAGGATGCCTGTATGAGGATCTGAAGTTTTGGGTTATAATAATCACCTAGGCAGATTAACGATACAGTATATTTCAGTAACTCGAGGTAGATGACCATATCAGATCATAAAATCAGATACCAGGCAGCAAAATGAGCCTACAACCTGCCATGAGACCCAGGCGACCGCCCCGTAACTGACATTCCCCCAGCCTACTGTATCCCCACCCGCCCCTCGTAGACTGTGAGCCCTTGTGGACAGGGTCCCCTCCCCTCCTGTACCTATATGTCCTGATTGTCTAGAGTTATTGTAATTGTGCTTGTCTCCCGTATCCTCATGTAAAGCGCCATGGAACCTAATGGCGCTATATAAATAAATCATAATAGGATAATTACAAAAATCCAGAAGGTAAATCTCATGACCATAGCACGTGAATTAAGCTCCAGTTTTAATAGACCATCAATGGGTTCCAGGATCAGCCTTAGCTCTGATCGTATGGCTTCCAAATCACAACATTGTCTGACCTCCCCCTAAACACGTGTCTTCTATTCTCCTTCCAGCACCCTAGCAAAGACAAACACACCCAACCCCATTAACCATCAGGTATATTCAATAGTACACAGTAGCCTGATTGCATTATGTTCTATGTACACAGGCTGGGAGAGACATTCTGTTACATCCCCTTCCCCCTTAACTTGTGAACAATACAATTGACTTTACTATCTTTGCTGTAAAAGTCTTATTGCTCCTCACACATGTACCGCATCATCAACCAATGGTCCTGACTAAAGGGTTGCTAGTGGATTTGATGGCCACCAACATTTCATGCAGTTGTTCTGGGGGGTAAAATGATTTATAAAATGAAAAAATGTTAAACAAAATATCTTTCTAATTAATATCTATAAAAAAATTCTGAATTAATTTACCAGTTTGAGAACTCTTAACAGGGGACTGGAAGCTTGACGCTCTGTATTATTGTACCATAGGATCCATAACCAATTGTCCTGTCCTGCATAGCCAAGACTGAGTGGGACTATATAGTGCAGCTAGCAGCATGACACAGTAAGAAAAAAGGAGGACTGCTTTTCGATAGTGTACACCAAGATAAACAATTCCCAGTACACAGTGTAGCCCAAGAGAAACTGCAGGAATGGAAAGAGAGGAAGTCACTAATGGTAAGGGTAACGGTAGATGGGTAACCTCCAGACACTCACCTGTGTCTGTACCCTGAACTCCATAACGTCCCTATACAGGTCCTTCTCCATGTCGGCATCACATGCCTAACCTCTTACTGTCCGTTCACTCACTGTGAATTATGCAAAGGCCAGTGATCTGCTGTAATCAGACACAAGAGAAGGAGGATAAACAGAGGGACATAGACAAAAATTATATACTCCAAATTCACAATTGCATACTCCAAATTCACAATTGCAGCGAAGCACCAAGGTTGCAAGCAACACAATTCCAGCAACTTTAAGCGACTTGCTCCTTCCACGGTGGTCAGCATAGAATTGGATTCTATAACCTGCATCAGTTCATGGAGCATGGGATTATTTAAAGAGGAGGGGAGTGGTCACAAAAAAAACTACAACTGAGATAGAACTAACAAAGAACTACTAGCAAGGAAATAGTCCTTTACCATGCAGTACCAAGAGAAAAAATATACATTTAAAAACCAGAGTTTCACACGGCAATGTGACTCTCAGGTCCTAGACTCGTCAAAGGACTCCCAATGATGGGAGACATTCCTGACAGAGAGTAACCAGTGTCGGCTGGGATGTGGAGACCTATGAGGGATATGTCTTGTGTCAGCTGAGAGGACAGAACCTGCAAATATTATTAAAAAAGCTAAATTAGAAAGGTTATTTTTATGTTTTTTTTTTAAAGCACTAACATTAAAATATTTAGGGAGCAGTTATTTGGGTACAGTACTATAATGTACAATACATTATATTCCAGCATTCATTTTTTAGACTCCATTTGGGAAACATTTTCAGACAATAGGCATGAAAACATATAAAACTCTAGAATATTAGGGATCTAGAGGCCATTGCTAATGAGAAATCGGGTAAAATTCTTCAAAAATGCTGCCAAAAGCTGGTGTTTGGCTACGTGTTAGGTATCCAGCAGGTTATAACAGCCAGAAGGGCTCTACTAAGTACTAAAGATGCTGTCATGTAGGGATCATATAAGGGTGTGTTCACATTTGTGTATAAAATCGTCCACATTCTCAACCAGAAAGGTAGAAGAGTCTCAGGAGAGTGTGTCATGTGTTTTTCATTCCTAACTATGATCCGTATGTCATGCGAGTGCTATGTGAGTGTGTTTTTTCTCAGCTAGAAAAAAAAAACGCAGTTGCACAGCATTCGCATAACATACAGATGCCGCTGTTCAGTACTGAGATATCAGCAGAGCGGCTGCTGGGAGCTGGACGTGGTGCTGATATTTCAGCCAGGGAGCTCTGCAGGTGCTGAAATCCAGCCGCCACTCTTCCAGCACCTGGCGTCCGGCAACCGGTCCGATCCGGTTTTGTGCGATTTTCGGTCTGGACACAAAAAATGCTTTTGTGTCCGGGGCAAAAAAATGAAACCAGCCGGATCCTGCAGGACAGACAGCAAAACGGATGGCAAATAGCTGCCATCCGGCCCCATAGGGATATAATGGGGGCAAAACCGGATCTGGGGCTGTCTGATTCACACCAGACAGCCCCAGATCCTAACAATAGTGGTGTGAAGCCGGCCTAAGACTCTCCTACTTTTCCTGCATGCACCTGGGTGATTTTATAAATGTAGATGTGAACGCACCCTAATGGTACCTTTACACGCCGCGACGGCAGGCTGGATACATCCCGCTACTTCACGTGCACGAGCACGCTCAAACGGTTACAAACGGTCAACGCACCCTCTTTACACGCCGCCACAAGGTGCGCTACGCCACGCTACATCTAT
Organism: Allobates femoralis; assembly: GCA_033576535.1. NCBI lineage: Eukaryota > Metazoa > Chordata > Amphibia > Anura > Aromobatidae > Allobates > Allobates femoralis. The sequence continues at coordinate 68,729,819 of JARQOC010000003.1, forward strand.
AGCTAGCTACATCGCCGGGTGTCTCAAGTAGCCAGCTGTAGCTCATTTACACACCGCTATAACCAGCTACTATGGGCGTACCTGGTGCAGCAGGGACAGCACACAGGCGTGCCACAATTGTGGATTACGAGCCGTCCGTACGCTGATAGGACGAAGCAATAACATCCTGATTGGGCAGGCAACGCAGGAGGCTGAGTAATACAGCACGCTCGAGCGATTGTGTAGTGTGACTGGTCAGCTCCTTAAATATGCCTCCCTATGCAGCGACTACCAATCATCATGCAGCAGCTTCCACCAATGATCGCACATGGGGCGCGGTAACACGGAGCCAGGGTCACGCCTTAGCTACATTGCAGCTACATCGCAGGCTGTCCAGAGTTCCCTTCCGTTGCTTCTTTACACGGCGATACAGCTCGCTACCATCGGCGATGTAGCCATCAGTTTTCGAGCAGAGCTAGGAAACAGATGTATCTGTTGCCGGCTGTAGCGTCACGTCTTCAGACGCCGCTACGACGGGCTACATTGGCGCTACAAGCTACATTTGTATCCAGCCTGCCGTCGCGGCGTGTAAAGGGCCCTTAAGGGTTTGCTAAGATCTGCCTTTTTCACATTAAGATTTTTTTCAAGAAGAGTAGATGAGTGTCATGCATATGTCATGCAAGTGTGCATTTTTTCCTCGCTGATCATCCATGTTTCATGTGTGTGACATGTTTCTGCACTGCAATTTTAACATGGTCTTTTACATCTTCAAAAAGAAAATAGAATGGAATAGATAGATGTCAAACAGCTATATAATGTCTCCTCACCCCTGTATATTGTAAGCTTGCACCATTTAAGGCCTTTAATGTGCCACTGAAGGGTGTTTAAAAAAAAAACGATGTGGGGTCCCCCCTGTTTTGCCACCTAGGGTGAGGCCGACGGCTGGAGCCTGTTGGCCACAGCTGGCGGCTTTTCCTTGGCTGGTAATCCAAAAAAAAGAGATTATCCCAAGCTCTTTTTTTAAATTATTTATTTATAAAAATAAATAAATGAATAAAAATTGCCCCCCCCTCCCCCATCCATTTTGGAGAACTGGCCAAGGTAAAGTAAACAGCTGGGGTCTGGTACTCTCAGGGCGTGAAGGGCCATCTTTAATGGGCTATCCACACCCTAAAAATAGCAGGACACAGCCACCCAGGAACTGGCGCCTCCATCAGATGTGCTCTCTTCTCACTGCCCTGGTACTGGTGGCAAATAGGGTAATAGAAGGAGCTAATAACTGAAAATTGACAGCTGTTATTAAGCCTTAGATTGGTAATGTTCAGGTGTTTATGATACCTACACAATACCAATACGGTAAGTAAATAGTTGCTATGATTGAGGCCACCTGAAGACACAGCTGAGTTACCATATTAACCACATCAGCTGTGTCCTCAGGTGACCTCACTCATGGCACCGCCGGCACAGCCGCAGCTCTCGGTGTGTGGCCAGAGGTTGGCCACCGTTCTCGGCATTGTGTGTCCAGAGGTCACACTGATGGGATACTTCTTCTTCAGCACAATCTCTAAATCAGCAGAGCTGAGTGTGCTTCGGATGACATCATTGTAGATTATCATTGGAGGGTATGTTTTGGGTCAATAAATCTGAAAATGAGGGTTGTTTGTGTGTTTTATTACCAATAAAAGATTTTTCTGTGTCTTATTCTTAATAAAGATTTTTTTTCTCTGTGCGTTTATTAACTATTTACTTACCATATTGGTAATGTGTGGGTATCATAGTTGCCTGAATATTTCTAATCTGGGAATTATGACAGCTGTCAATACTCAGCTGTCATTACCCCTCTTATAACCCTGATTGCCACTGCACAAGGGCAATCGAGAAAATCTGGGTAAAGTGCCAGGATTTGGTGCTTCTTATGAACGCAACAAAATATGGGGTAGCAGCGAGCTGCTATTCTTACCAGGGTGGGGGGGCAATAACTATGTGCCTCCCCAGGGTAAGAGTAATAACTCCAACCATACACTTTATCTTGGCTGAGTAAGAAATCGGGGGAGACCCCATGCCGCAGTTATTTTTAATTTTTACTTAAATAATTTAATGAAACCTGCCTGTGGTCCCGCATTTGATAATCAGTCAATATAAAGCACATACCTGGGGCTGGAGATGGCCAATGTTTTGTAGTTTAACGTTGTGGTGAGTACAACCCTACTTTTTATTGGATTGCACACGACGAGGTTATACATTGATGTTATGAACCCTAATTCTGAGTCTATGGTATTCAGTAAAAGTGGTATTTTGTACTGAATTTGGATAAATCACTTGTTACTGTAATTACGTTGAACTATATATATTTATTTATTCATTTATTTTTATTCATTTATATAGCATTTATATAGCGCTATTAATCCAATATTTATATTTCATATAAATTGTTCTTGTTTCACTGTTTTTTGCAAACAGCATTAATGGCCATAAAGGTATTGTCTTTCGAAGAGCTGTATGTACATATAAATAGCTTGGTGTGGGGGTGAGATCCTTCACACAGATTTCCTTTAAAGGATTGCTAAACCTACAAATAAGTGGTTCAATGAAATAAGTAATCTATTCTATAGTGATGAGCGAGTACTAAAATGCTCGGGTGCTCGAAGCTCGGGCCGAGCATCCCGAGATACTCGTGTACTCGGCCCGAGTACCGAGCCCAATGTTATCCTATGGGAGACACGAGTATTTTTATGAAATGACCCCCGGCAGCATGTAGAAACCCTAAAAATGTCACAAAAGTCTCAGAAGAGTGCTGAAATGACATGGCAACACCATGGGAAGACCCCTGTAAGCATTTCTCACTCAAAAGTCACAGCTGTGAACAATGTTGTCCGAGTTTCACGCCAATTTTACGGAGTCACCAGAAAACCTTCCAAAATGACACCAAAATGAATATTGAGGGTGGAAATGTGAAGGGCACATACCCAATAGTGAGATACAGCTGGTGTATGTTACTTTTTGTGATTACATGAAAGATTTTACGTGAAAACATTGTGCTGCACTCCGATGACCCTGAGAAGAGACGTACATGAAGCCCTGTCTTGACATAATGTGCCCATTTTGAGGAAGTGGGTGTATTGTAGTATCTTCCTTTACCAGGGCAGTCCAAAATTGTGAGGTTCAACAATGACCCATGCATACAGACATGCATGAGGGCCTGTAAACCTGAAGTGGGTGTATTGTAGTATAGCCCTTTGGCAGGGCAGCCAAAAATTGGGAGGTTCAACAATGCCCCTGGATACAGACGTGCAGGAGGGTCTGTAAACCTGAAGTGGGTGTATTGTAGTATAGCCCTTTGGCAGGGCAGCCAAAAATTGGGAGGTTCAACAATGACCCATGCATACAGATATGCAGTAGGACAGATTACACAAAAAGATTTCCAATTAAATAGTCAATCTTTATTGTACATTATAAAACAGTTAAAAAATAGAGCATTCCCTCCGGGGGGATTCACAAGAAACAACACTACTGACTGTTCAGCTAATAATATATAGTATGTATTGCTACAGCCAAAATTGGTCCACAGTAAGGGGTCAAGGCTTTACTATACAGAACCAGACTCCTTCCATGCAATTATTATGCCATAAATCATACAGACCAAAGTAACATAACAAAGTAATGGCACACTTAGTAAATCAATCTATAATACTTAAGTGATGCCAAATACACCCTGGTCACGCCCCCCGGAAGAAGCAGGGAAGCGAAACGGCCGTAGGGGAGGAGGGAACACGAGCGCACACTGACACATCGGCATAGAAGGTATGCAGCACAACCGTGCCATATGTTTTTTACAGAGATAGCTAAGGTAGCTGTGTAGGTAGTGAAGTTAATAATCTCACAGTTTACATGGTGCTATAACCAGGGTGTATTTGGCATCACTTAAGTATTATAGATTGATTTACTAAGTGTGCCATTACTTTGTTATGTTACTTTGGTCTGTATGATTTATGGCATAATAATTGCATGGAAGGAGTCTGGTTCTGTATAGTAAAGCCTTGACCCCTTACTGTGGACCAATTTTGGCTGTAGTAATACATACTATATATTATTAGCTGAACAGTCAGTAGTGTTGTTTCTTGTGAATCCCCCCGGAGGGAATGCTCTATTTTTTAACTGTTTTATAATGTACAATAAAGATTGACTATTTAATTGGAAATCTTTTTGTGTAATCTTTCCTAAAGGGTGGGATCTGTATACCCATTCTTATGTTTAGCAATTTTCTTGAGGAAAGCTATTTTTAAAGGGACATAGTATTGAGTATGCAGTAGGGCCTGTAAACCTGAAGTGTGTGTATTGTAGTATAGCCCTTTGGCCAGGGCAGCCAAAAATTGGGAGGCTCCACATTGTCCCTGGATAGAGACGTGCAAGAGGGCCTGTAAACCTGAAGTGGGTGTATTGTAGTATAGCCCTTTGGCAGGGCAGCCAAAAATTGGGAGGCTCCATATTGTCCCTGGATAGAGACGTGCAGGAGGGCCTGTAAACCTGAAGTGGGTGTATTGTAGTATAGCCCTTTGGCAACACAGCCAAAAATTGGGAGGTTCAACAATGACCCATGCATACAGATATGCAGTAGGGCCTGTAAACCTCAAGTGGGTGTATTGTAGTATAGCCCTTTGGCACGGCAGCCAAAAATTGGGAGGCTCCATATTGTCCCTGGATAGAGACGTGCAGGAGGGCCTGTAAAACCTGAAGTGGGTGTATTGTAGTATAGCCCTTTGGCAACACAGCCAAAAATTGGGAGGCTCCACAATGACCCATGCATACAGACATGCATGAGGGCCTGTAAACCTCAATTGGGTGTATTGTAGTATAGCCCTTTGGCAGGGCAGCCAAAAATTGGGAGGTTCCACATTGTCCCTGGATAGAGACGTGCATGAGGGCCTCAAAACATTTTCCCATTGAAAAGGAGCAGGCCTCCTGTCGTTGTAATGCCCATTCTAAAAGAATGGGCGAAAAAATTTACCACTGCGGGTATACCTGAAACAACAGCCTAACTATTGTAACGGTCATCATGGTGGCACATGAGGAGAAGGAGGAGCAATCCAGCGATTAGCCAAAGTCCTGAAGTGTGTACCCATGGGTGAGTGGAGGTACATGGCAAATACCCAGAACAAAATTTTAATTCAGTTGTCATTTGTTGGTGGTGTGGTGAAGTCTGGCCCAATCCAACCCTTGTTCATCTTGATCAGAGTCAGCCTGTCAGCATTTCAGTTGACAGGCGGGTGCGTTTATCAGTAATGATTCCACCTGCAGCACTGAAAACACGCTCTGACAAAACGCTAGCGGCAGGGCAGGCCAGGACTTCCAAGGCGTAGAGAGCCAATTCATGCTACGTGTCCAGCTTGGAGACCCAATAATTGTAAGGCACAGAGGAATCTCGCAGTACAGTTGTTCGATCTGCAAGGTACTCCTTCAGCATCTGGCCAAACTTAGCATTTCTTGTGGCACTACCCCGCACCTCAGGGGCTGTGGTACGTGAGGGGCTGAGAAAACTGTCCCACATCGTAAAGACTGTTCCCCTACCTCTAGCGGATTGGACTTGTGCCCCTCTCGGCCGTACGCCTTGGTTGTCCACCTATTCCTGACCTATGCCGCTAGCGTTTTGTGAGGGGAATGATTTGCCTACTTCCGTGACTATGGCCTTCTGGAACTGCTGCATTTTGGCTGACCTCTCCGCCTCAGGAATGAGAGACATAAAGTTCTCCTTGTAGCGTGGGTCTAACAGTGTTGCCAACCAGTACTGATTGTCGGCCAAGATGTTCTGAACGCGAAGGGTCACGAGCCAGGCAGCTTACCATAAAGTCAGCCATGTGCGCCAGACTCTTAACAGCCATCACTTCAGTATCCAGACCAACACGATGACTGAACATGCTGTCCTCCTCCTCCTCCTCCTCTTCATCTCCCCTGTCCTCTGGCCAGCCACGCTGAATCGAGGGTATGACTGGTGTGCATGTCATATCCTCAATTTGGCCAGAAAGTTGCTCCATGTCTTCATCCTCCTCCTCCTCGTCATAGTCCTCCACTGCACGTTGTGATGAGATGAGTCTGGGCTGTGTGTTATCACCCACACCCACTACTGTTTCTTGCTCCAAGTCATCGCGCTCGGCCTGCAATGCATCCTCTTTGTTTTTCAGCAGAGACCGTTTTAGAAGGCAGAGTAGTGGTATGGTGACGCTAATAATGGCGTCATCGCCGCTCACCATCTTGGTGGAGTCCTCAAAGTTTTGGAGGACGGTACATAGGTCGGACATCCATCTCCACTCCTCAGGTGTTATGTGTGGAGTTTGACCCATTTCCCGACGGCTTAGGTGATGCAGGTAGTCCACAACTGCCCTCTTCTGCTCACATATCCTGACCAACATGTGCAGAGTTGAATTCCAACGCGTGGGGACATCACACACCAGTCTGTGGGCCGGAAGACGCAAACGGCGCTGAAAGCCGGCAAGGTGAAGCAGCAGGTGACTTGCAAAAATGTGCAGACAGACGGCGAACTTTTACCAGCAGTTCAGACAGCTCTGGGTATGACTTTAGAAACCTCTGAACCACCAGGTTGAGCACATGGGCCACGCATGGAACATGCGTCAGCTGGCCTCGCCTCAAAGCTGCCACCAGGTTCCGGCCATTGTCACACACGACCTTTCCTGGCTTTAGGTTCAGAGGTGTGAGCCAGTGATCTGCCTGCTGTTTCAGAGCTGTCCACACCTCTTCTCTATTGTGGGGTTTGTCACCTATGCAGACTAGCTTCAGCACAGCCTGTTGCCGTTTCGCAGAGGCAGTGCTGCAATGCTTCCAGCTTGGGACTGGTGTGGAGGGTACAGTGGATGAGGATGCACAGGAGGAGGAGGCTGAAGAGCATGACATTCCGGAGCTGTAGAGTGTCGGTGAAACCCTGACAGAGGTAGGGCCTGCTATCCTTGGTGTGGGAAGGACGTGTTCCGTCCCTCGCTCAGACTGGGTCCCAGCCTCCACAATATTAACCCAGTGTGCCGTCAAGGAGATGTAGCGGCCTTGCCCACAAGCACTTGTCCATGTGTCTGTGGTTAGGTGGACTTTGACTGAAACAGCGTTGTTCAGGGCACATGTGATGCTGTTGGACACGTGGTTATGAAATGCGGGGACTGCACATCTGGAGAAATAGTGGCGGCTGGAGACCGAGTAACGTGGGACAGCAGCCGCCATCAGGTCGCAGAATGCTTCAGTCTCCACCAGCCGGAAAGGCAACATTTCTAGCGCTAAGAGTCGCGAAATGTGAGAATTCAGGACTGTGGCACGTGGGGCGTTGGCAGCGTATTTGCGCCTGCGTTCAAATGTTTGATGAATGAATAATTGAACGCTGCGCTGGGACAAGGACGTGCTTGATAGTGGTGTTATTTTTGCGTGGGCAACTTCAGGTGCAGGGCCGGAGGCTTGTTCGCGGCCAGCATGGACAGGGGATTGGCTCGCACGCACAACACGCGAAGACGTAGCAGTGACATCAGCAAGCACCGCTCCTCGACTCTGTTGTACATCCCACAAAGTCGGGTGCTTGGCTGACATGTGCCTGATCATGCTGGTGGTGGTCAAGCTGCTAGTTTTCGTACCCCTGCTGATACTGGCATGGCAGGTGTTGCAAATGGCCTTTTTAGAGTCATCTGGAGCCAACTTAAAAAACTCCCAGACTCGGGAAGACCTAACATTTGCACAGGCACCTTGAGTCGTGTTGTTGTTCCGGGGAACGGTTGCCTGCCTTCTGCCTGCGGACACCACCTTGCTTCGTACTACCTGTTGGGTTGCTACCTGTATCAAGGTAGTAAGTACAACAGTCTGGTGACTGTTCAGATCACAGGAGATTAGGATTTTAGTCCCTAACCTGTATTAAGGTAGTAAGTACACCAGTCTGGTGACTGTAATGGTCACAGGAGAGTAGGATTTTAGTCTCTAACCTGTATTAAGGTAGTAAGTACACCAGTCTGGTGACTGTAATGGTCACAGGAGAGTAGGATTTTAGTCCCTAACCTGTATTAAGGTAGTAAGTACAACAGTCTGGTGACTGTAATGGTCACAGGAGAGTAGGATTTTAGTCCCTAACCTGTATTAAGGTAGTAAGTACACCAGTCTGGTGACTGTAATGGTCACAGGAGAGTAGGATTTTAGTCCCTAACCTGTATTAAGGTAGTAAGTACAACAGTCTGGTGACTGTAATGGTCACAGGAGAGTAGGATTTTAGTCCCTAACCTGTATTAAGGTAGTAAGTACACCAGTCTGGTGACTGTAATGGTCACAGGAGAGTAGGATTTTAGTCCCTAACCTGTATCAAGCTAGTAAATACAACAGTCTGGTGACTGTTATGGTCACAGAAAAGCTTGGATTCCGATCTGTATCACCCTGCCTATATCCTCCTAGATTAGTCCTGAGAAGGACTGTTGTGGTCCGCAGAAGTTTGCAGCCCTGCTCCGGATCTACCTATGAGGGCCGCAAATCTGTCCCTAAGCAGCAGCAGGCACTCTCCCTACACTCACTGTCTGGATGCCTGTGTGCAGAGCACAGCGCGGCCGGGTCTTATAAAGGCTCGGTCACGCTGTGCAGGCCGGCCAATCACTGCAATGCCACAACTAACAGGGCTGTGGCATTGCAGTGGTCTGCCAGCCAATCCCTGCATGTGGGCTGGCTCTCAAAAGAGCGCCAACATGCAGGGATGAGGACCACGAGCACAGCACGAGTATCGCGAGATTACTCGGTGCTCGCTGAGTAGCCCGAGTACAGTGATACTCGTGCGAGTACCGAGCAGCGCAGAGCATACTCGCTCATCACTACTATTCTACCCTCAATATTTGTTAAGACCTCTACGGACTAGACTAGTGTTAGCCAAACACACCAATATGAGTGGGCTCAGGTGACCACCTAATGTACATCAGAGTTTTCCGACTCTTCCTCAACGGATTAGATTCCAGCATGTCTTAAACTGGGTTTACACGTACTGACATCGTTAATGATGTCGCTGCAACTTGTGATGTTGCAGCGACTTAGTTGCGATGTCGCTACATGTGACATCCTGCAACGATCAGCGATCAGCTCACTGATCGTTGGTATAATGGCCAGGGCCATTTTTCGATTGTTGGTCTCCCGCTGTACGGCCAGCATCGGCGTATGTGACTGCGGGAGACCAACGGGCAACGATCAACCACCTCCCAGCACCGCACAGCACACGCTGGGTCGCTGGTATCCAGGGTAAACATTGGGTAACTAAGTGCAGCACTCTGCTTAATTACCCGATGTTTACCCTGGATACCAGCATTCTCGCTGTTTGCTGATCACTGGTGAGTCTACCTCTTTGACAGCTCACCAGTGATCAGATAACGATGTCCCAGCGACCCCCATCGTTGTGAGGGTCGATGGGACATCGCTATGTGTAACCTGGGCTTTATTCTTGACTACCAATCCTTATACTCTCGGTTAGATTGGCCGGCACCAATGAAGGTTCTTTCATAGAGGAATCAGGTGCACTTGGCGCATCAAAGAACTCCCATGTATAAAGGAGTCGGGAGAAATAGCTCTTGGCCAAACTAGTCTGACAGCATTTTTTGCACTTTTGGTGATTATGTATGCTGAAATAATCAGTCTTGTTAAAGTCCGCCTAGAAAAAAAGGGTTAATCTGTGTGTACGTGTGTGTTTGTATACAAGTATGTATGCATGTGTGTGTTTGTTTGTGTACATGTGTGTGTCTGTATACGTGTGTGTCCATACATGTCTGTGTCTGTATACATGTGTTTATACATGTTTGTATACCTGTGTGTACTGTACGTGTGTGTATACGTGTATGTCTATTACGTCATCAGCGCTGTCACGTCATACACATATACACACATGTACATACACAAACAAATACATATATACACACATGTGGCGAGTCAAATTATACTCATATACATAGACAGGCGGCAGCTCATGTCATCTACTCTATAATCGTCTAATTCTGTCTGTCTCTCTGTAACGGAAATGCCGCGTCATTGATTGGTCTTGCCCGGCCGGCCACAACAATCAGCGACAGGCGCAGTCCAGCCATGAATTGGCACGGGATTTGAACCATGGACGCCACTGCTATCGTCGGGATATCAAACAGTCAGATCTCACCAGCGATGCAGCAACGGTATGGCAGTCGTTGGGACCCTGTCACTCTAGGGCATAGTATTGATCTCACAGTGGGGTCCTGGTTGCTGCTGTGTGTCACACTGAGCAAGATCGCTAGCTCCGGTCAGGGTACTTCCACTGTAAGCAGACGGGAGGTGACTGGCTAACACCGGTCATCTCCCAGCTGCGTCGCTGCTGAACTCCGTGCAGCAGGAGATGATGTGCGGTTACCGTCAGGAGATCGGCGGCAATCTTGCTCAGTGTGACACGCAGCAGCGACTAGGCCTCCACTGTGAGATCACTGATCCTGTCATGGACGTCAGCGGCAATGCAGCTGGGAGATGACCGGCGCTCGCTGCGAAAGTACCCCGACCGGCGCTAGCAATCTCGCTCAGTGTGACACGCAGCAGTGACCAGGCCAGGTCCCCGCTGTGAGATCAATACTATGCCCTAGAGTGACAGCGTACCAACGACCGCCATACCGTTGCTGCATCTCTGGTGAGATCTGACTGTTTGACATCTCACCAGCGACCACGTAGTGACGCTCCAGCGATCCCTACCGGGTCGTATCGGTTGTCGGGATAGTTGGAGCATCGCCAAGTGTGATGGTACCTTACTGATCGCTGGTGAGGTGTCACACGTGCAGATATACTGTATTGAACGAAGCCACGTCGCTGATTGGGGAAAATCCTGTGTATTCATTGCATTATTTTTAAATCTTCATAAGTAAACTACATACACATTCCAGAATACCCGATGCGTTAGAATCGGGCCACCATCTAGTAGAATATAAAATTAAAGAAACAGTATGATATTGCACTATTTGTATACACAACATACAAAGATTAAGTATTTACTTACATCACATCACCATGGAGTTATGAGTTATCATCTGTCTGGAAAATCGGAGAAGTCACGACGAAGACAGAGAGCTCAGTGGGAAATATCCACACTGTATTTGGACAATTTGGATACAGGTTCACCATGGAGCTAGAAACATCATCTGTCAGTTATTTGACAGACTAGCTGTGAGCCCGATGCAAATGCATCGGGTGTCTAGAATATTTTTTTTTTTTTTTTTTAGATTTTCAAATAATAATCCAATTATTCCAATGACATCTTTACACCAACTACATATATTTGTATGGTTGATATCATTTAAGGAAAATTGAACTATTATGTTGTAAGGGTCTTAGAACACAAAGTAGCAATACTTCTTAATATGTCAATTGTTTGAATTGATGAATTAACAGTACTAATGTGTGTATCAGCCAGTTTGTGTCAGCCCACCAATCGCGTCAAGATGCCCTTACGCCTGGTGGGACCTACTCTAACTAAATCCGAATTGATATAATTTAGATATTGTTAATAGCTGGATTTTTCTTACATTTTTTGAGGATTGTGATGTAAATAATAACATTTTGTAAATTGATACAGAAGGAGTTACCAAGTACAGACTTGCAGCAATATCCATACAATAACAAAAAAACTTGTAGTTAACCTACGGTAAATGGAGTTAACATAGCTTCAGCAGGTGCATAAGATGCATCCACTAACTAACCACAGGTGACTGCAGTTGTTGTGGATGACACTGCCGCAACTATGTTGTCTGCACAAACCGCCAGTTAAGTACAAATTACATATATGCAATTATGAAAATTACAGCAAGTATGTTGTTGGTGAGTCCTTCATGATCAATTATTATCATTTAGTATATTCCTCAACAAAGTGAAAAAATGTAAGAAAAATGTCGTGGTAGAATCTAATTAATAATTTATGTTTGTCCCTATCTATCTAAACATGTGGAACACACCTTGCTAATGAGATGTGTGTGAACAGCCATCCCACCCGTCTCTTAGCTGTTCACAAAAACCTCTCCCTTTAAAGAATAAGAATCAAATCTCTCAGCACGTAGAGTACTGGAGCTTTAAATAGTGGTTTCTATCACCCTGTGAGAAAATCAGAATGATACACATCTCCAATGAAATCTGTAATGTGTTTTTCCACAAACATTGTATAAACTATGCACATAAAAAACTGAAATTGAAAAGACTAAACTAATTTTTTTTTTTTTTTTTTTTTTTAAATAGAAAAGGTAAAAATATAAAATATGCAAAAGTTCATCCCAAAATATTCCGATAGACAATATTTTTGGTGAAGACTTTCTCACAGTTAGGCACCAATTTGCCTTGAATGCATGAATCCACCACTTTCACCTTCACATTGCATCGTCTCTTCACACGTGAGAAAGCCACATATAATTGTCCATGACCAAAAACAGGTTCTGGCAAATAAATCCCCACTTTCTCCAAAGTTTGTCCTTGGGATTTATTTATGGTCATGGCAAAGGCAGGCTTCACGGGAAATTGCCGACGTCTTAGTTTGAAAGGCAATCCAGTCTCTGATGGACAGAGATCAATTCTTGGAATGAAGACTACATTTCCTTCATCCGAGCCAGAAATTACTTTTGCTTGTATCAAGTTGTCAAACAAAGCAATAATAATCATCCGAGTCCCGTTGCAAAGTCCTTTTCTGCTGTTAAAATTACGCAAAAGCATTATAATTGTACCAACTTTTAATTTCAGGAGATGAGAAGGCATTCCTGTTGGTGTTAGAGAATTTAGAAATTCCACGGGATATTGTTCGGGATTTTCTGTCTCATCTGGATCAATGGAATCATGGCTCAAATATTCAATGTATTCACCAGGAATACAATCCATAACTTTTGAATTGATCAAATCCACAGCGTCATTTTTGGGACAAAGAATGGCATGTGATGCAGCATTCTGAATACTTTCATCATTATTCACATCAATGACAATGTTTTCACCAAATATATCCAAGATTAAAGAGCCAGTGCAGATCATGTCTTGCGGGATCTCAATGACATCATCACCAAGGTTGTAATCATTGGACAATTCTCCATTTCCCAATTGAATTAACCAATTGCTATAATCAGGATCAATGGAGCGCATGTTGTTAATGAGCGGCAATTGATTGAAAAGCTGCCATTGTCGTGAATATTTAATGCAGCTCTCTACGATATCTGTCCTTGTTCCATGAGAGATGATAGGAAGACACTGCCGAAAGTCTCCTCCCAGAACAATGACTTTCCCTCCAAAGGGTAATTTATTTTTCTTGGAGACATCAGTTGTCATGACATCCCGTAATAATTGATCAATTACATGCAAAGCGTATTTTGACAACATAGTAGACTCATCGATGATGAAGAGTTTGGTAGTCTTCAAATGTTGGGCCGCATCAGTATCATTTTTGATTCTTGAAACGGATGTCTCATTAATTGGTATTGGTATGCCATACAGTGAATGGATAGTTCTTCCTTCTTGCAATAGATTAGCAGCAATCCCTGTACTGGCTGCAGGTGAGACAACTTCTCCTTCTCCTCTCAGTTCATGAATCAATAGATGATAGAGATAGGTTTTCCCACTTCCACCGGGACCATCAAGGAAAAAGCACTTTGCCTTATCACTTGTATCCTCTAAAGCTTTATGGATTGCAGTATAGGCCAAACGTTGTTGATCATTTAAGGTGACTTTCATTTCATGTGCTCTTACTAACTCTTCTTCTTTGTTGTATTGAGGATGAATGTGTGGTTTTCTTTTTGGGCGTGGCAGATTAAATTCATTAAAATGTTTTGCATGAAATTTTAAAACATGTTCAACATCAGTCATGGCATATCCTTCACAATGCTCACAATCATCAGTGTCAGGGTGGTAGGCATGACAGTAATCTTGAACGAAGTGTTGTTTAAATTCTTGCCACAACTCCAGGGGATGATTAGGAGGACCAAACACACATATATATGCAAACATGTCACGGAGCTGTGCAGGCATATTGAGAACACAGGCATCCAATAGAGTTTTTCTCCAAACAGTGTCATCGAAGAGCAATCCATGGGCTAATGCCGCCTCTTTAAAAGTGGAGTATGTGACTTCCTTAACAGTCTTAAGGTTGTCAAAACTTGTAGCTCCTTTAACATGGAGTAACAACAGCCTTAAAAAATAACGTTCTTGTTCTTGAATACTAACAGTGTAGAGTCTACCAATGACTGAAGCACCTCCTCTCCTTCTAACTTCCCATGCACCTTCTTTCCAAACATAATGCTCCGGAATTTGACGATATAAGTACTCCCGAGCATTGGGATCATTCTCATTGAGGGTAAAGTAGGCCATGAGTGTTGATTGTCTGTCCATTGAATAACTGATGTTGTCCGCAGAATCACCCTCGTGAAAAAAAAGTGATTGTGAATGAGGCAGATGTACTGCAAGACGAATAATGCTGTGAGATTGTCTATGCATTGAGAAAGCAAAGATTCGCCAAGCTGCCTCTGGTGCACTGACATATCTGGAATCCATGAATTTATGAGTTTCATCGTGTCTGATGTTGGTTTCACAAATTTCCACATTGGCTTTGTCATGACCTTTGTACACATATTTGAAGAGGTATTTTACGCTCTGAATGGAAGCACATACTTCCACATTGATATGGCACTTATATTTTAATAGAAGGAAAGGGTTATATGGAACCACCCAAGAATTATCAATCATCTTGGAATGGTGTGGAAAAGAAGGTCCTTCGTTTCTTTGATAACTTGGATATGCATCCTCAGGTATAACAGATTTCGTTTGAAACTTTTTGGGAAAGGCTTTTTTACACTTTCCATTCTCCATACATGGAGAATTGGGATTGTGTTGTCCACAGGGGCCATGGATCATGTGTTGCATGACAATTTGATGGAGCACAGGGTAATGTGATGGATCAGGAATTTCAGCCCAAACAGTATTGTCCACTTCCACCTCAGTTCTTAGTTTTGAGTTGGCATCCAGAATAATTAGAATGTGAGCATGTGGTAGGCCTCGCTTTTGAAATTCTATCACATGAACCATAGCACAAACCTTACCAAATAATCCACAATTAATATCTTTCAAAAGGGCTTCAAGTTTAATCCTGAATACACGGGCCACTAAATCCGGGCGATGTTCAGCACGCTGCCATGGCTGTAAATTGGTTGCAATTTCACTCCATTTTGGATTACAGGTCATCGTTATAAAAAGATCTGGTCTTCCAAATTTAGTTACAATCGCCATGGCATCTTGATACCTCTGCTGCATGTTTCGGGGACTTCCCTCAAAGGAAGATGGTAAAATTACCGTCTTGCCAATGGGGATTCCTTTTTCTATGGATTTTCTCAGCAAATGTTCTTGAAGGAGACAATAATCTTCTACCTTCAAATCCTTCTGGTGTTGTCGTATAAAATTTAAACGATTGGCCTCGATCTTAACATAGGCATCCACCAAGTACTGCTGGGTCAGTTTACCTCCATTAAGGACAGGATTGAATTCTGTCCGTACTGACAGCAAATAACAGTAATACTGCAGCTGTGTCACCCTGCGAGCATTTTGGCCTTGCTGCATGAGTGCTTCATGCCACCCTTGCTCTCCATGAGGGAAAAACAATGGATACAGTAATGCATCCAAATTACTGTGTAAAATGCTTATTTGCTGTGTTCTGGGGGCCAACAGATTATTTGGGTCTGGTTTTAGATGTATTAAAATGTCTCTATTAAATGGTGGCTCTCCATCAGCATTTTCAAAGATGACTGCGACTTCATGGACAGTAGGGTTGTTATACCGTCTTGGGTCTTGCTCTCTGTCTTGTTTAATTGCAATGATGATATTAGGCATATTTGTGCCATGTTCAAATGCTTTCTGTTCTTCCTCTTCCTCCACTTGCCGTAACATTTTATAAGCTGAAACAAAGGGATTAATACCTTCCAATTGCTCAGCAATAATTCTCATCAAGGCTGGATTACACTTGAGATTTTCTGGAGACTGTAGGCGTTGTTCAGTAGCAGTAGCACTATCCAAAATATACAGCTGTGCATATGCTGGAACTTGACCTTCAGCGGGGTGGAGAGTTCCAGTTCTATGGTAAATTTGGCCGTGAATCCGGAAACAGTACGGACAGTGTCCAGGTGGTTGAGAAACACTTGCACCCATGGAAGCAAATGCAAAGGAACTATTAATGCTCCTGATATTCTCCATGAGATTTTTACTATATGGGCTGTCTCCTTTCAGTAAAGTAGTGAAGAGCTCAGGGTACTGAGGTAATGGTACCTTAACTTTGCCCTTGTGACAACAAAGGGAGAACTGTCCATCAGATGGCCTTTCAGCCTCAAAATGTTGTGCTTCACAATGTTGACATAACACATTCATGGGCCCACAGGTATGTTCTAAAATACCGGTATCGTCATCAGTAAAGCCAATAGGGATTGATGACGTAGGTGAAGTGAGCAACAGATGACCTTTTTTGTAGATGCCTACATAAATAAGGCGTGGCTGTGTAGAACTGTCAAGACATCCAACAAAAGAAGTAGTGACTGGAGACTTCTTACGGAGGTTTTTTTTTTGGCGTAGTTGACGCTGTGAGGCAGCCAATAGGGCCAAACGGCGTTGTTTTGAGGTAGGTGACATAATTTGTAAACGTTTGACTTTAGCCAATTTGTGTCTTGTCAAGGCAGAAGCAATGTTGTCTGTTCTTGTTTTAGAAGAACATTTGCCCTTCACTTTACCCGTGCCAGATGTTGTAGGCAGTTGAGTTTCCAAAAGTGTTGGAGACACAGATATGGACGCCATATCAGAGGTAGATGGTTTTCCTTGCACCTTCACCTTTTGTTGTTTGCGGCCAGATGTTGTAGGCAGTTGAGTTTCAGAAAGTGTTGGAGACACAGACGTAGATGGTTCTCCTTGCACCTTCACCTTTTGTTGTTTGCGGCCAGATGTTGTAGGCAGTTGAATTTCAGAAAGTGTTGGAGACCCAGATATGCACGCCATGTCAGAGGTAGATGGTTCTCCTTGCACCTTCACCTTTTGCTTTTTGCGTCTTTTGCATTCCGCCTCAACTTTTTTGGCCAACCGACTGCTTCTTTCTTCAGCAGACTCCTTTGCAATTCTTTTCTTGAAATCCTCAGTGAGCTTAAGCAAACGGAGACGTTTTGTTTCCGGATCCTCCTGCGCACGCTTCTTGCGCTGACGTGCAGCATTCTTAGCTCTAACAGCTTTTTTGTTTGTCAGAGCTCATATTGAGCACAATACAGAAAAATGTATGCAATAATAGCTACAGTATATTATTTAAGGAAGCAATCAATATACATTCTGCATAGCAATATAGTCAAAGTAGTAATATTTATATTGTTAATTTTTATTATATACAATATATTTTTATATATAAATTATATCATAAAAATATATAAAAAAATATATTATATATATTATTAACTTAAATAAATTATGTATATTATATATTACAAATTAATTACAATGTGTATATATATATATATATATATATATATATATATATATATATAAATTATATATATACATTAATATACAATATATATATATATACTAATCATATACATATAGATTAATATATATATATATATATATATATAGATATATATGTCATATTATATATATCTATATATCTATCTATATATATATATATATATATATATATATATATATATATATATATATCTATATATATATATATAATTATGAATATATCAATAAATAATCAATTATATTGGCCCAAAAAGATATCTTTAGCTGATATTGTAGGTCTGAGGTTCCAGCACTGGTTTTCCAACGTCCGTCCCACAGGATCACCAAGGCAGGAATAATTTGTGAGGAAAAGTTAAAGGAAACACTATAAAATGGCGGATTCAACATATTATTAATCACTAAAATGGGGGCAGGGGGGGGGTGTATAGTGATTGGTGGGCAAAAAGCGACGTTTTTTTTCGCAGCCACACTTGGCGCAAGTGCAAAACCGCACTTGCCGCAACTGCCGCAAGTCCCCCTATAGTTTGTATGGGGATTACCGCAACTGCGCCGCAAGTGTAACGCTTATGCAGCAAACGTTGCAGATGCGGTTTTTTGACCGCATCTGCCGCAAATTAGCGGGGGTGTGCGGACATATGGGGGGGGTGAGGACATATGGGGGGTGTATGGTGACAGGGGTTGGAGTTGTGTGCTGACAGCGGCAAGAGGTCGCAAAAAAAAATTAAGCTCAAAAAAACTCAACAAAGAAGTTAATGAAGTAAGGAGCATTATTTACTTATAGATGACAATCGATGTTAAAAGAATTATAAACAGATAATATAGATTTAATATTCAGGCACTGACATAATTTCAGACAAAAAGATATCTTTAGCTGATATTGTAGGCTGAAGTTCCAGCACTGATTTTCTGACGTCCTTCCACAGGATCACCAAGGCAGGAATGATTTGTGATGAAAAGTTAAAGTAAACACTATAAAATGGCGGATTAAACATATTATTAATCACTAAAATGGTGCGGGGGGGGAGTATAGTGATTGGTAGTCAAAAAGCTACGTTTTGTTTCGCAGGCGCACTTGCCGCAAGTGCAAAACCGCACTTGCTGCACCTGCCGCAAGTCCCCCTATAGTTACTATGGCGATTAACGCAACCGCGCCGCAACCGCGCCGCAAGTGTAACGGTTATATTACTAACTTAAATAAATTATGTATATTATATATTACAATTTATTACAATGTGTTTTATTATATATATATATATATATATATATATATATATATTATATATATATATATATTAATATACAATATATATATATATACTGATCATATACATATATATGTAATATAACATGTATATATATATATATATATTAATCTATATGTATATATCTATATCTATATCTATATATCTATATCAATATATATATATAATTATGAATATATCAATAAATAATCGATTATATTAGCCCAAAAAGATATCTTAGCTGATATATATAGATTAATCCCTAATGATTACCGCAACCGCGCCACATTGCGAGTCGCTGGCTGAGTGCGAGCACTTGCGGCGCGATTGCGATAATACCCATAAGGATAACCGCAACCGCGCCGCATTGCGAGTCGCTGGCTGAGTGCGAGCACTTGCGGCGCGGTTGCGGTAATACCCATAGAGATTACTCCAACCGCGCCGCATTGCGAGTCACTGGCTGAGTGCGAGCACTTGCGGCGCGGTTGCGGTAATCCCCATAAGGATAACCGCAACCGCGCCGCATTGCGAGTCGCTAACTAAGTGCGAGCACTTGCGGCGCGGTTGCGGTAATACCCATAGAGATTACCGCAACCGCGCCGCATTGCGAGTCGCTGGCTGAGTGCGAGCACTTGCGGCGCGGTTGCGGTAATCCCCATAAGGATTACCGCAACCGCTCCGCAAGTGCAAGTAGCGGTGCGGTTGCGGTAATCCCCATAGAAAGTATAGGGGGACTTGCGGCAAGTGCGGTTTTGCCGCACCTGCCGCAAGTCCCCCTATACTTTGTATGGGAATTACTGCAACCGCGCCGCAGATGCGTTTTTTTAATAAAATAAATTAATCTTCATACAAATAAATTCACTTAAAATAACAAATAATAAATCAATTTAATAATAATCAAAATAGTAAAAAAAAAAATCAAAATAAAAAATAAAAAAAATAATAATAATAATAATAATATATATATATATATATATATATAGATTAATATACATATACATATATATAAAATGACATATATATATATATATATATATATATATATAATATATATATATATATACATATACATATATATAAAATGACATATATATATATATATATATATATATATATATATATATATATATATATATATATATATATATATTAATCTATATAATGTATGTATATATATATATATATATATATATATTATATTTATTATATATATCTATATCAATATATATATCTATAATAATGAATATATCAATAAATAATCCATTATATTGGCCCAAAAAGATATCTTAGCTGATATATATAGATTAATATACAAAATATATATATATATATATACTAATCATATACATATATATAATATGACATCTATATATATATATATATATCTATATATATTAATCTATATAATATATATATATATATATATATATATATATATATATCTATATCAATATATATATATATATATAATAATAATGAATATATCAATATAATAATAATATTAATAATGGATTAATAATAATAATATTAACAATAATACTAATAATATTAATAAATAATCATAATGAATAATCAATTCTATTGAGCCAAAAAGATATATAATTATGAATATATCAATATATAATAATAATATTAATAATATATTAATAATAATAATTAATATAAACACTAATAATAATAATATTAATAAATAATCATAATGAATAATCAATTATATTGAGTCAAAAAGATATCTTAGCTGATCTTGAAGGGATGAGGTTCCAGCACTGGTCTTCCGACGTCCGTCCCACAGGATCACCAAGCCATAATCGATTAATAATAATAATTAATATTAACACTAATAATAATATTAATAATTAATAATAATTACTAATCGATTATATTGGCCCAAAAAGATGTCTTGTAGGGATGAGGTTCCAGCACTGGTTTTCCGACGTCCGTCCCACAGGATCACCAAGGCAGGAATAATTTGTGAGGAAAAGTTAAAGTAAACACTATAAAATTGCGGCAGGTGGGAGCATAGTGATTGGTAGACAAAGGAGAGTATGGTGATTGGTAGGCAAAATGGGTTGCTACCCAGCAACAGCACAGTCAGCCACGGAATTTTCGCGGGCAAACCTGCTGCAAGTTCAAAACCGCACTTGCCGCACCTGCAAAACCGCACTTGCCGCACCTGCCGCAAGTCCCCCTATACTTTCTATGGGATTACCGCAACCGCGCCGCAAGTGTAGCGACTCGCAATGGCCTCGCGGCCATTGCTCGCGCTACACAGCGACTCGCAATAGATCCCCATTGAAAGTATAGGGGGAGTTGCGGCAGATGCGGCAGCTGAGGTAGCGACTCGCAATGGCCTCGCGGCCATTGCTCGCGCTACCTCAGCGGTAAATCGCTAACTTTGTGGCCGAGCCTCTGGTTCTATTTTCGGCCAGCGACTCGCAATGGCCGCTTCGCGCGTGGTGACGTCACAGCGTGACATAGCCACGGCGTTTTCGGGGTCCGACACGAAAATGCCTACGGCAATTATAGAGTAGATAACTCCTGGAAAGTCAGTTCTGGATTGATTCTGTCATTGTCATGGTCCTGCGATCTTATATAGTTCTTATACAATAGAAGCATAAGCCTGGTTAATGTTTATAGATATGATTCATCTATGACCCTGAAGTGGCCAGCTCCTAGGTTTAAATGAACCAGTTGTAAACAATCATACTTCAAGACAATAATGTGTGTATTTCTTGTGGATGATACTTATAAGTCAACATGAGATATTTGACAACATAGTTTTCTTACAATGACTGCATTGTCATTTTGTATATTCAAAGCAAAAATCACAGTCTATCTTTGAAACAAACATCACAGAGCACAATATAATGTACATTTATTTACCTGTATAAACGCAGAGCAAACACTCACTTGTGGACATCCATATTTTTATTGGCAATACAATGTGACACTATAATTACCCTGCAGTGAGTGCTACAGGCAATGGCTTACCTACAATAGGTGCAGGGCTTTCAGTCACACCCGGACCCTGGAGACTAGGTGGCCCCAGAAGTCCCTTTGGCCTATAGGAAAAGTCAAAACTATTAAAGACTTGCAATATATTGGGGGTTCTCATTAGAGCTTTTGCACTTGGGCCCATGAGCTTCAGGGTATGCCACTGGCTACAGGTAATATAGTTGACCTTGGTTCCCATTAGCTGGTTGCTTTGATAAGATAACCACTCTGAAGGTGCACTTTAAGCTGGCGTCACACGCAGCAACCAAACTTGCGATGTCGGAAGCAATGAAAGGGTGCGTGCTCACTTCCGACATCGCAGCCTTGGTGTCACACGGCAGGATGTTGCCGGTGACGCCGCAGTGATGCGGGCAGAGCCATCGCTCGCTGGGCTGGGATCAGCCCAGTGAGCGATCCACAGCAATACCGTGGTATAGACTGGATCGCCGCCAACATCACTATTGCGGTGTCAGGCGGCACGATCCAGCTTAATCGCTGGTTGCAGATTGACAGGTTTACGTTCATGCTCGTAAATCTGTCAACCTGCGACCAGCGATAGATCCCAGTTGTGTCGCGCTGTTACACAGCACGACGCACTTGCGAGATTTCAGTGATGTCTTTCGCGATATTGACACGTGTGACGCCGCCTTAAGTCATAAACAATTATCTATCTATTACATAGATAAAAATGTATGATTGGGGGTATTTCATCATTAGCATCTACATGGACCACTGGAGAGGAGGGACATATTGCAATGTTGCTTTATTGATGTAAAAATATATTGCAATCTGAAAGTCCTCAGTGGTTGATACCTTTTAATGGCTAACTGTAAAGATGGTAAGCATAGCAAGCTTTCGGGGCGCTGAGTTCCCTTCTTCAGGCTGATAATGACACAAATTCTGAAGACACATACATTTATACATAAGCAATAGGAAAAAGAAAAAAAAAAAGGGGGGGAAAGAAGAGAACAGAAAAAAAAAAAAGGCAAAACAGTGTTATATGCTCTGGTGGATATGACAGGTGACGCAAAGCAGAGTCGGGTAAGGAGGGGTGGAGGAGCAGGGACAGAGAAAGCAGATTTCTAAGATAAGCGGAACCAATTGTATTACCGTATATACTCGTGTATAAGCCGACCCGTGTATAAGCCGACCCCCCTACTTTTGCCCCCAAAACCTGGGAAAATCTATTGACTCGCGTATAAGCCGAGGGTGGACTCCAGCACAGGTATACAACCCCCAGCAGTGAGGTATACAGCAGCCTCCCCAGTGGTAGTATACAGCAGCCTCCCCAGTGGTAGTATACAGCAGCAGCCCCAGAGGTATATGCAGCCCCAGAGGTATATGCAGCCCCAGAGGTGTATACAGCAGCCCCAATATACAGCAGCCCCAGTGGTATTGCAGCCCCAGTGGTATTGCAGCCCCTATATACAGCAGCCCCAGTGGTATTGCAGCCCCTATATACAGCAGCCCCAGTGGTATTGCAGCCCCTATATACAGCAGCCCCAGTGGTATTGCAGCCCCAGTGGTATTGCAGCCCCTATATACAGCAGCCCCAGTGGTTTTGCAGCCCCAGTGGTATTGCAGCCCCTATATACAGCAGCCCCAGTGGTATTGCAGCCCCAGTGGTGTATACAGCAGCCCCTATATACAGCAGCCCCAGTGGTAGTATACAGGCAGCCCCAGTAATGCAGGGCCCCCCCCTCATGCTCCGGTCTCCTGTAAAGCAAATTATACTTATCAGTGCCCGCTGCCGTCCGCGCCCGCATCTGCCGACATCCCGATCCTCCGTCTTCATGCATCTTCTTCCTGTTTCCTGTGCGCGTCGCCGGTAATGACGTCATTGCCTGCGACGCGCACAGAAGCAGGAAGAAGATGAATGAAGATGGAGGATCGCATGTCGGCAGCGGCGGGCGCGGACGGCAGCGGGCACTGATAAGTATAACTTGCTTTACAGGTGACCGGAGCATGAGGGGGGGGCCCTGCATTACTGGGGATGCGGGGGCTGCTTTATACCGCTGTATACAGCAGCCCCCGCACTGACTCGCGTATAAGCCGAGGGGGGTACTTTTCAGCCCAATTTTTGGGCTGAAAAACTCGGCTTATACGCGAGTATATACGGTACTTGTTAGCTCTTGTTACCACTTGTCTTGTATGACAGGTAGCCAAAAAAAAATTGCAAATGAAGCAACTGACCACCTACAAAGGAGAGTCTCCCGCTGAAGGGAGTCAGGAGGAAGAGAATTTGTAGGATCGCGTTTCCTTGGGCTTGGATTGGTGAGACTGGCTCTGTTAGGATGAGCTACCTTTGTGGGTAGCTTGTGACCGTTCCCTGCAAGGCGACTGAGTAACCGTCTGTGTTGGTCTAGATGATGACCAGCCAAATGAGTTCCAAAAGGATCGGAATCTGGTCTGCTGACGGCAATTGAAGGGCCGTCTGGGTTGCACTGGGGAAGGGAGGTGCCTTTGCCTCCCGTGGCATCAAAAGTAATTTGTCCAGCTGTTCTCCGAACAGGCGTCCATTGAGGTATGGGGGACCTGTGAGGAACTCTTCAGAGGCCGCGTCCACCGTCCATTCCGGTGGGTACGTGTAGTGGCAACCGCATTGGAAATGTTGAGCAATTGTAGCGTCAAGGCCTGCATGTATCAGGTAGTCAGCTATAGCTGTGATTGAAGCTGGCTGGACTGGCAGGTAGGGTCGGCTTCCGTATACCTTAATATAGTACGGAATTTGCCTGCCCATGCTGGGGGGCTTTTGCCGCCCAGACTGTTTATGCCGCAAGTCTGGATACCGGGGAATCCACTTGAGGTATGTCGGCCCCGTATTGGGCCACTGTCAGGAGAGATGGATAACGTCCATCAAACATTTTTACGGTTGATAAACCGTTTCTCTTTTCTTTTTTTTTTTTTTTTTTTTGAGGAGCTCCTGGAGTCAGGTGATCTGCAAAATATTTTCATGCCGTGTAAAATAGCAGGAAAAAAGGTCTCACTGTCCATCTTGCGAGTCTGTAGCCATGCAAGAGGTGTAATGGGTAGCACAGCCTTAACCCTTTATGGACCGAGCCTCATCTTTCAATTCTGACCAGTGTCATTTTATGAGATAATAACTCCCAGTGATTCCAATAATGTTGTTTTCATGACATATTGGACTTCATGTTAGTGGTAAATATAGGACAATATGTTTTGCATGTCCTTGACCAAAGAGAGAGAGTTTACACACAGGGACAGTCCAAGGCTATGACAGAAATAGCTGTTGTTGGTCATTAAGGGGTTAAAGACCTTCTGCTGATAAACAGAGTGCTCTGCTGTAATATGAGTAGTATACTAAATAGTAAATGTTCATGGCTTTGTTGCATGCCTAGCAGTTTTACAGCATGAGGGGGGATTAATTGCCCCTCATTCTGTGAGCACAGCCCATATGTAGCATGCTGTGCAGCGCTGCGCACTGCTTATGAAGCTGAAAGGGTTAACTCCCTCGGAGCAGTGGTGCTGTCATGGCAACCACTGTGCGAGGAGAATGAGGGGCGGGACAGTGAAAAGTGCGGCCCGGAGCAAAAAAGGCGCGCAGGAGTTCTCGCGAGGGAGCGAGAAGCGGCAGGAAGACTCGGCCCGCCCTCTTATGACGCGGCCGGGGCAGGGGCAGCCTGCAGTGACGTCGGCCGAAGGGCGGGCGGGAGGCGGGAAAAGGCGGCACCATCCGCGCTAGGCCGCAGCCGGGGACTTGCGTAAATGGCAGCCCCGGGCAAGTGAGGAGGTCGGCGCGGAAGTCCGCGCCCCTTCCTGTCCCGTACTACAGGATTGCTGCCACTGTCCTGCACAGCGGGGCCCGCTGTGTAACAACCCCACCGCTGTCTTGCAAAGCCCTAGAGAGGGGCGCAGCATAGAAGGTACAGGGGGAAAATGCTGGATGCAAGAGGCCCTGGGCTGCAGGGCTCTGCCAGCACCATGGGAGCGTCCTCAACCCAAGTTCCCTATGTGGAGAGGGGAGATGGGGAGGGAAGAGAGTAACAACATGCTAGTTCTCAGCCAGGAGAGGCCACACCGGGTCCCTTAGGGTGGTGGGCTGGGAGGATTATGTATCTATCAGACTCCCTAGGCAGCAGATGCTTGGCTGAAACATGGCAGCATTTGTGCCCCTAGGAAACACGCAGCAGAGCTGGTGGTTCTGGGGAGACCCCTCGTGGTGTGCTGCAGCGTTTTTGCAGTGCAGCATTGTGCTGCTGCGCATCATACCTTGTGGTGTCTCAACCTAAGAGCCCCACAAAGGGGGAATTAGGGAGGGATGCTGCTGTCCACCTTCAAAGGTCATTTGTCTGTTGATCCCCTGCTTTCTGCCAAATCCTGCAACCGACCTGTTGCCTGCAGGGGGTCTCTCAACATTAACCCAGCACTCCATCCGTGGGGAGGAATGAGGGGGATCATCTCTGCCGGTTTTTATTCCCATCAGTCTTGCTGCTTGCGGTGGGGACATGGAGCATTACTGCGACCCAGAGCCCCATCTGTGGGGACTGGGGAGGAATGCGGGCCTCAGAACCGGCAGGTCTAGAAATCGCTTTAACCCTGCACCTCCAACAGTGGAGGGCCGAGAAAGGAATAGCCCTTAGCAGACAAAATAACTCGACCCAGAGTTCCTATGGTGTCTGGGGAGGTACCTGTGGTCGACATGTCCCTTCAAAAATGAAAATGCAGCTTCAAAAAGTCAAAATAATGGAGAGAAAATAAGAATGTGTGCCTCCTTTCAGACACTAAGCAAAAACTGGAGAAGCACTTCCTGCTCTAGGCTGTATATGCTGTAGAGGAGGAGTCACTTAACTCTTTTGCAGATTCTGCTTAGTGTCGCCTCCTAGTGGACAGCAGCATAACACCCACGGTCCTGTGTCCCCCAATGAGGCGAAGGAGAAAAAAGTGTTTTGTACAGTTTTATTGTGATCAGACAAGTGAAGGTGCCATCTGTAATACGAAAGGCTCCAACATACCGTAATTTCGTGCTTTTGGTGGCAGCACAATTACATTACCCAATGTAAATATATCACACTTTATCAGATATGATCAATTCATGAAGGTGATTGGACACAATTTTTGTTACAACCTGAGAAATTTACTCTGCAGGACAAAACATATTCTAATCTACTATTTAATCGTCTGATCTTCTCTGTGTGTCACGGAAATCACGCACTAGCGCTGATTGGTCGAGAATATAGCCTCTACTAATTATAATCACTAACGAGTGAGTATTAAAATGTTTTTATCCACTTTCACAGGATGCTTTTAGGAGACAAAAGAAGTGTGAGATTAGTGATAGGATGCTGCAGGGACATGTTTTGGTAGCTTAGGAGCCGTTTTGGAGGTGACAGGATCCCTTTAAGCTACTGTTGCATAAAACGGCTATTTTATCGATTTAGTTACAATACCGAACACTAATGCCTTGAAAGTGCGCCAATATCGAGGACAATTTTTGCTATATTTGTGGGGAAGTGACATTTACAAACCAGAAGAAAAGTATTACTTCTCAAGTGAAGAAGACATATCTTTACTTCAGGTGCAAGACAGGCAACCAGGACAAGCCGTGGGCCCCGCATATATGATGTGCTACACGTGAAACACAGCTTTCCTCTAGTGTCTACAAACTTTCTCGGGAATGTTATTGCAGAAACCTACAACGGACTAAGAAGACATGATACAGGTTCGAGACACTTGGCCGAGATCCACTTCCTTCATTCCCATCTGGATTTCTTTCCTGATAACTGTGGTCTGGTTAGTGATGATCATGGCCAATGTTTCCATCAAGATATTGCAACAATCGAACAAAGACACCAGGGAGAATGGTCCAGTAATGACCGTGCTGCCGACTACTGCTGAACACCCCCAGAGATGGCCGAAACGTTGTGCAAGACACAGGCAAAGAAATCTAAGACGCAGTCTATGACCAGATTTTTCCACAGGCAAGTAGGCCTATGACTATTTCCATGTATTTTGTGATGTAAACAGTAACTGCAGATTACAAAAAACTAGAGTCAATTTTGCATGTTGACTCAATCGAGTTGAGCACAAGGTAAGGAATGACTCATTTTATTTCAGTAACATGACTTTTGTGAGAATTTGTTGACCAATGTAACAAGTAAATTGTAAAGTTGCTGTTTATTTTTTTTATTTTTTTTGTACAAGTAATTTGTAATTTTGATTATTTATAATGTTGAAATAAACCTGGACCTAGAAAACCTCCTGAAAAAACAAAAGCTTTTCTCATTGTAAAGACATACTGATAGGATGTTTAGATTCTGAGCCTCAATAGGGACAGCATTACTGATGTATGTAAAGTGCTATGGAATTAATAGCACTATATAAATGAATAAATATTATATTATTAGTATTCCCTAAATTCCTCATTAAGGACCTGAGAGCACAAGACCACGACTCCTATGGAAGCTTCATGGACATCATGGCTTCATAGCCAACGTTTCTCGAGTTAGCAAAATACTAATACTGGCTTGTGTCACCGTAGCATATCACGAACAGGTTACTTTAGGATTACATCTAGGTCATTAAAAGATAAAAGTAAAACGGTAAAATAAAATAATTATAGGAATACGTAAACGATAAGAAAACTGTTCATGATAGCTTTGTCCATGGTGTGTGGCCATCAGACCTGCTCCCTGAAACCTCCTCCTACCTGCCGGCATCACTGGCGCCCCTTTTGTTCAGTAGGCTGCCTTAATGTCGTGTGCGTCACACCACTATAATGACGTCGCACTGGGCAAAATAATCAGAAGAGATGCAAAGATTCGGTAGCTGGAAAGAGGTTCACAGGTCTCCAGGTATTGGCCACTGAACCAGGCTCCTGCAGACATTTTTACTCAACTCTGTTCTTAATGCTTCAATGCTCCACTTATTAAGCACACAGAAGACTTCTTCTATTGTGCACAATGTACTCCAATGTCTGTTATCCAGTTAATACAAAACGGAGGCAAGAAGCAGCCAAGGTTTCTCTAATTTGTCCAATGGAGGCATACATCAGGAATACTCCTGTCATATACCTGTAGTGTGATGTGCCATCAGGTCTCCCTACATATTATATATATTGTATTAGGCCCCATCTGACCATACCCCTTTAGCCTGTGTCTGTGTCCTCCACCAGCTGCTCATGGAATAGTGCAGTCTGCTGTTATTCTATCACTGCTGTCTAGTAAAGTATATAAACCTGCACAAAACATATATATTTTTTCCACTTTTACATTGTCACTGTTTAATTGTCCTACATCCATAGCCTATCCCATAGGCAACAAATGCATACCATAGGCAACAAATGCATCCCATAGGCAACAAATGCATCCCATAGGCAATAAATGTATTTGACAGAAAATCCCTTTTAAGGATTGACCTTGAAGAAGGCCTACAGGAAAAATACCAATTTCCTTTCAATACAAGTATGTTTTCAGAGATACAGATGTTCATCTCTGATGTAAGAAAAGAGGAAAAAATCTCTGGATCCAAGCTTAACCTGTGTAGTTTGATAGTGAACATTACTATAAATGTACAAGGTAATGATCTCCTGATTCTGTCCAAGTGTCAACAGCAGGGCTGTGGAGTCGGTGTATATTTTGGGTGGAGTTGGTTTCAGTGAAATAGAGGGGTTGGAGTCGGATGTTTGGCTTACCTACTCCACGGCCCTGGTCAAATGCCCCTTTTAGGGTTATTTACACAGAGTTTATCGAGAAGGTTTTGGAACAAAAGCTCTCAGGATCCAACTCAAAAATTCAGTTTTAATGCTATTCCTGCTCCGAAAACTCTGCAAAAAAACTCCATGTGCATAAACCCTTGGGAGGTTTTTCCGGTTAGAATTTTTTTTGTTTTGTTCATGGCTCTGGGCTGGGTTAAAATAATAAGTTGCATAGTCTCCTCCCCTGGTCCTGAGCTGCGGCGAAGATATCACAGCCACACACACAGAGCTGTGGAGTCGGAGTTGGAGAATCAGGAGTTGGAGTCTATTTTGGTGGAATGGACCGACTGACTCCGAAAATATACCGTATATACTCGTGTATAAGCCGACCCGTGTATAAGCCGACCCCCCTACTTTTGCCCCCAAAACCTGGGAAAATTTATTGACTCGTGTATAAGCCGAGGGTGGACCCCAGCACAGGTATACAGCCCCCAGCAGTGTGGTATACAGCAGCCTCCCCAGTGGTATATACAGGCCCCAGCAGTGTTACAGCAGCAGCCCCAGTGGTATATACAGCAGCAGCCCCAGTGGTAGTATACAGCAGCCCCAGAGGTATATACAGCAGCCCCAGTGGTAGTATACAGCAGCAGCCCCAGTGGTAGTATACAGCAGCAGCCCCAGTGGTAGTATACAGCAGCAGCCCCAGTGGTAGTATACACGCAGCCCCAGTAGTATATACAGCCCCAGTGGTAGTATATAGCCCCAGTGGTAGTATATATACAGCCCCAGTGGTAGTATATAGCCCCAGTGGTAGTATATAGCCCCAGTGGTAGTATACATACAGCCCCAGTGGTAGTATATAGCCCCAATGGTAGTATATAGCCCCAGTAGTAGTATACAGCCCCAGTGGTAGTATATAGCCCCAGTGGTAGTATATATACAGTCCCAGTGGTAGTATATAGCCCCAGTGGTAGTATATAGCCCCAGTGGTAGTATATAGCCCCAGTAGTAGTATACAGCCCCAGTGGTAGTATATAGCCCCAGTGGTAGTATATATACAGCCCCAGTGGTAGTATATAGCCCCAGTGGTAGTATATAGCCCCAGTGGTAGTATACAGGGCCCCAGCAGGGCCCCCCTCATAATTTGGCGCCCCCACCTCAGTTTCTGGGCCCCCCCGCATGCAGCGCTGCACATATACATTACGTGTCTAGCAGCTGTTACCCTCCGGTGGCAGATCGCGGCTCCCGGCTCCGGGCTCCATCTTCCTCGCTGTCTTCCTGCTTTGTGACCGGCGCGATGACGTCATCGCGCCGGTCACATGACAACCAGGAAGACAGAGAGGAAGATGGAGCCCGGAGCCGGGAGCCGCGATCTGCCACCGGAGGGTAACAGCTGCTAGACACGTAATGTATATTTGCAGCGCTGCATGCGGGGGGGCCCAGAAACTGAGGTGGGGGCGCCAAACTTTGAGGGGGGCCGTATGACTCGCGTATAAGCCGAGGGGGGGACTTTTCAGCCCAATTTTTGGGCTGAAAAACTCGGCTTATACGCGAGTATATACGGTAGGTAGATGGTTAGCAACCCATGGAGACCTGAAAATACTTAGTTAAGTTGTGGAGAGCAGACTAAGTGACTGAGTTCACAGAAGTGTCAGGAGTTCATTGTCCTATGATTTCAGTGTGTAGCAAGCTGTCTCCAAATGCACTTTCATTTTATATAAAAAATGCATGAATCTGCTATCCTCAAATGTCCGTTCATTTTACATAAAATCTCATAAATCCATGTGAAATATTTAATCCGGCTTTGAGTGTGTTGAAGGTTGTTATCAATTTGTATTCCCAAATTCTTCTCTCTCTCTGAGATTTGAAGTCACTCTTTAAGATGAGCAGCCTCATATCTGATTCAGTGTTGTGCTCAGGGCTGCAAAAATGCTTTGCTACAGGTAGATCCATACGCTTTTCTTTTATTGAGTGGCGATGAGAATTCATTCTTGTTCTGAATTGTAATCCGGTCTCACCTACGTACATGCCACCTGTTGGGCATTTGGTACATATAATTAAATACACCACATTGCTTGTGGTGCAGCTGAAGTTAGCTGGGATCTTGTAGTCCTGATCTGTCCCAGGAATCCTTAGGGTGCCTTCACATTTCAGGACATTTGCGCCGCGGACGGTGCGGCTCTGTGTCCCGTAATCCGCATGCGGATTGCGCACCTATCTTTAACATGGGATGCGCAGTCATCCGCACATAGTCACGTTCGTTCGCGTTCAGCTGCGTAACTATACGCATGCGGATGGAGAAGAAGATTTTATGCCGCCAGGGAACGCGGCTTGTAGCATTTTTCGGCGCGTCCAAAAAAAAAGCAAGTGTCCGCATGCGCACGCTGCAGATACAATTAACATTAGCCCCCTATGAGACTGTACGCATGCGGAAGGTTTTGCGCACAGCTGCGGAAGAAACGCATGCGGACACCTTAGTGCGCATGCTCAAAAAAAGTTTTTGGCTCAGGGTCACTGAATATTGGGCTAAGTTTAGCGAACGCATGCAGATGGAAAAAGCATGCGCACGGCTCAAAACGCAGACAAACGCATGTGAATGTTGCGGACCTGCGTGCGCAAACCTATGCGCATGCGTATGTAAAACACAACGTTTACACGCGTTCGCATGCGTTTTCACCTGCGGCTGCGCATGCGCATGGGACGCAACGTAACCGTCCTGAAATGTGAAGCTAGACTTATTTTGTCCGTTGTCATCATAGATGGACAGGTTTTGCACTTTCTCTGGTTGCAGGGAAAGGTTCCTGTTGTTGCTGGAGATGACAGGGCGCTTCTCACAATAATGTTTATTAGATTCGGAGGTTGTCTAAAGCACAAGAGTGGGGGATCCAGAAATACTGATTTTAATCGGGCATCTTTTTGTAGGAGTGGTTGCTGTTTCCGTACAGCTCCTTTTAGCACCTCCAGACTCGGATTGTAGGTGACTACGAGAGGAACTCTGTTGTTTTTTGCTCTAATTTTGTAATGTAGGAGATGATTCCTTGATATTCTGGTGGCTCTTGTAATCTGGTTCTCGATTGTTCTTGGATGGTAGCCCTGGTTCAAAAAGGTCTTTCTGAGGTCTTCAAGGTGATTGTCTCTATCTGTAGGGTTGGAACATATCCGATTGTATCTGATGGCCTGGCTATACACAATAGAGTTTTTTATGTGCTTTGGATGAAATCTGTGCCATCGGAGATATGTTGGACGGTCAATTGGTTTCCAGTACAAGGATGTCTCTATTTCATTGTTCTGTAGCTTAATAATGGTGCCCAGAAGGCTGATTTCAGTGTAGGAGTAGTTGAGTGTTAAGTTAATGGTGGGGTGAAATTGATTAAAGTGTTCGTGGAACATCTTCAGCTGTTGCTCAGACTCCGTCCAGATGATCAAGATGTCATCAATATAACGGTAGTAGGCCAGAGGCCTGATAGGGCAAGAGGATAAAAAATCACCTTCAAGCTTGGCCATGAAAAGGTTTGCATATTGTGGTGCCATTTTGCTCCCCATTGCTGTGCCAGTCTCCTGTACATAAATGTTGTCGTCAAATCTAAAGTAGTTGTGCGTGAGGATAAATTTTATGAGTTCTACCACAGAGTCAGCATCAATCCCTGTGTTCTCCAGGAAGGTTTTGCAGGCATTTAATCCATCCTGGTGTGGGATGTTGCTATACAGAGACTCCACATCCATGGTGGCGAGGATGGTTCCTTCTGGTAGAGGACCTATTGCTGACAGTTTATTCAATAGGTCAGTTGTGTCCTGAATGTAGCGGGGTGTCTCTTTTACCAGGGGTTTGAGAACACCCTCTACCCACCCAGAAATTTGTTCGGTGAGGGTGCCCACACATGAAATTATTGGTCTCCCTGGGTTTCCTGGTTTGTGAATTTTGGGAAGCATGTAGAGTGTGCCTGTTCTTGGACTTACTGGTATCAGGTCATCAGCTCTTACAGATACGTCAGGTAGACAAGAAACCAGCCTTTTTAATTCCTTGTAATAGTCATTTTAATTAACACATACAATTCCATTATTTTTATTGCCTTGGTATTAGATTGTATTATATATTATAATCATAATCATTCTTTGCTTTCACAAAAGAACCATATGATACCCACTAAGGACAAGTAGCTACTTCTACCCTTCAAGGACACTGTTGTCATCAATATCATCTCTTAGGAACTGCAACTTCTGTGGCTTCACTTTAGTTGAATTACTGTAGGTGAAAGCACTTATCTGTGCCATTAAATCAAGATACAAGAGCTCCTCATTCCACCTCTGACGCTGATGATAAGCCTCTGATCCTTAGAGATTTGGTGTCAGGTGCGTGCACAGTAACCCTTCATCCTCTATCATTTCAAACCTTTCTGTGTTATCAAAATCAGGTAAAGGAATGAAAACAGCTTATTTCAGGAAACGGAGTTTCCTCCATATGTTTTGAAGCATTCAGCTTCCTTAAAGGGAATCTGTCATCAGCATGTCACCCTGAAAACTATTTAAATGCACATGCAGCTCTTTCAAATATCAGCCCAGTAATACCTTTTCATGGTCCGTTCATTCCTTTACTACTGAGAAATCAGCATTTGAGTTGGTATGCAAGTGATGCCGAAGATCTGAAGCTTCTGTCACTCCAGCTCTATTCCCTGCCTAGCACCGCCATCCTCTTGCTTGACTGATGGCTCTTTTTCCTGAAGTCAAACAGCATTGAGGGTGACAGATATGCAAGAAGAGGCGGGGATGGGCGGGGAATAAAGCTGCAGTGACAGAGGCTTCATACCTCGAATAGTCATTTACATTTCAATTCAAACACTGATATACTAGTAGTAAGAGTCAGACTGGCCATGTAAAGGTATTCTGGACTTGTCTTTCAGAGCTAGATGCACAGAAATACCTTAATGTGGTGGCGAGATCTTGCTCACAGATTTCCTTTAAAGGATTGCTAAATGGTTAAATTAAATGAGTAATATAGTCTCCTTCAATATTTGTTAAGGCCTCCATACATATTAGACTAGTGTTGGCCAACCCACCGCTATCAGTAGATTCTGCTGTCCACCTAATGTACATCAGAGCTTTCCGACTCTTCTCTGACAGATAATGTTGGGGGAGATAAGAATCGAGTATATCTGATTTTTGACTACCGATCCTTTTGTTTTCGGTGAGATTAGCCAGCACCAAATTAATCTGATGATGGGTCTTTCATAGAGGAGACAGGAACACTCGGCGCATACAAGAACTCCAGTGTATGAAGGAGTCCGGAGAAATATCTATCGGCCAAACCATTGTTTGGCTAACAGCATTGTTTGTGTAGGTGAAAATCATATATGCTGAAATGGTCAGTCTCATTAAAATTCTACCTAGAAAAAAAGAGATGAATCTCCCAATAATCAGTTCCATCTTCAGTTAGTGGCCACCTAAGGTGCTGAGCCCTTAGACCAAGAGCCCTCAGATTAAGGTTGGGCCTTATTCTCTTTTTTTCCTATTGTAGATAGAGCTTTCGACAGCTCCTACAGATTCAGTTTCCTTACGGTCACACACAGAAAGAGCGGGAGTTGGCATGACTGAGTTTCTAGCAAGCATAATGAAAATGTATCTTTATGTGTCTCAGTTTTCATTTTAATATTACCAATATTTAATGAAATGAATATTAATTCTTCCTGGCATGTGACCTAGATTTAAGTCATATAGGGTGTGCCAGTATAGGACCTATGGGCTTCATCTAGGAACTCTGAGCTTTAGTTCCATCCAGGGCCGCACCGTCCATTGGACAGTGTGAGCCCTGTCATTCAGGCGGCAGCAGGCAGGGGGAGCGGCAGTGCAGAAGGGGGCGGCGCCTCATGCACACGGCCTCCCCCTGTCATGGCGCCGGCCGCTCACCCCACGCACCGCAGGTAAGCAACGACCCGCCGGGGGACAAGAATAGAGGGGGCGGCAGCGCTGGGCTTCACCAGCACCCCCCTCCCGGTACTCACGGCCATGGCCGGCAATCACTGCCGCGGCTTAGGCGGCAGTAGCGATGTAGAAGGGGCGGCAGTGCTGGGCTCCACTAGCACCCCCCCCCCCCGTAATCGGTGCCGCGGCTCAGGCGGCAGTGGGGCTTGGTGCACCCCTGGTTCCATCCATACATTTTCTTTTGGATTCAGCTCCGGTGATCGGCTCGGCCATTCTAGATGCTTTATGTTCTTTCTCTGAAATCAGTTGAGAGTTTCCATGTCATTGTGTTTGGGATCATTGTCTTGCTGGAGAGTTTATCCTTGTTTCATCTTCATCCTCCTGGTAGATGGCAGCATATTTTTATCAAGAATATCTCGGTACATTTATCATCCATTCATCCTTCCTTAAATTAAATTAAGGCCCCTTTCACATCAGCGGTAAGCGCTGATCGCGGCAGTTGCGGTGAAAAAAACGCAACTGCCGCGATTACTGCATAACGGCCGCACTTGCGGTTCACCTGCGGCAAGCCCCATGCAATGTCTATTGAAGAGACACTTATCGAGGGGCTTCAAATTTATGTTCATTTTTGAACTTAAGCATCTAGGGACAGAGTTCTAGGGGTGCAGAGAACACTACAGTACCCAGATCCTGGAATCCGGTTTAACACGGTAGATGAGGAACCCTTCAGTATTCAGTATACATGCCAATCCCTAATTTTATAACAATTGCGTTCTTTGCGTTCTTCATTTGACTGATTATAATTTCTACTATCAAAACATTTTATTTGTGCTCGTGATTTGTGTATGTATGTCAGAGGGCAAAATCTAAAGCAGCATCTCTGCAGGGAAAGGGGTTTAGCTAAAAGCAACACATTGACCTAGTTTGACATTTGATTTATTATTTGGTGCTCTTGCTGGTGATTTGCTTTGCTATTTTCTGAGCTACAGATTTAACTGTTTTTTTTCTGACAGTTTCTGGATGGACACGCATAAACCAAAATCAACATAAATGAGTACACCCCCCTTGAAAAGTTAAATTTTAATCAATATCTTACTGAACACCAAATGCAATTTCCAATGTTTTGACCAGACTGAGCTTTATAGAACATTTTTTCACCCATAAGGTTAATGATATAATTTTCATTACAAAGTATTCAGTTTTACCAAAATTTGTTTTTGTAAAACTGAGTACACCCCACATAAAGAACTATTACATCTAGTATTTTGCATGACCACTATGATATTAAATGGACACTGTTAGGTAATTTTTTAGTATGATACTAATATTACCCTTGAATAGAGCCTGGACAGACCTTTTAAAAACATGTAAAATCAATATTTTACCATTTGTAGTTTCCATGTTATCAACATTGTCAGACCCTGAAGGGAGCTCCTGGATTAGTCCTCTCCGTTATAAGCAAACAGGAATAGTCCTGCTTCTGTGTAAACTGTCATGTAATTATGCACTCCCACTGAATAGCTGTCTCCTCCCTCCTCCCTTTGCTAAGAGTTCAGTGTCAGGTTTCTGTTGAGGACACAGAGGGAGAGAGCTATTACAGATCTGCCTTATCTAGACTCCATTTGTCTCTCTAAGCAGGTATCCCTGCTGTGACAGATTCTGTGTGTTGTATTTCACCTCTTGTGATGCTGCAAACTCAGCAGGCAGGAGAATACAGCCCCCCCTCTGATCTCCTGTGCAGCGCACTGATGTGAATATGTGACATGCATATTCATCTTATAGGGAGGGGACAGCAGAGAACTAAGTGGATTATTCACTGTGAGTGACAGATGGAGTGAATCTCTTTATTTGAATTTTACAGAAGATAGGAGGGAAATATAAATAAAAGAAATACATAAATAGAGTTTACAGTGAGGAATTAGAAAATGATAGCAGTTACGGTACATATGGATTTTTGACCTGACAGTTTTCCTTTAAGGAAAGCACTAAGTCTTCTAGGCATGGATCTAGTTGACGATATATTGCAACATTGATTTTTTTTTCATTTTTCAAGAACGAGATTTTTTAGAGCCTGGATGCTGGATGGAGAGTGATGACTAGAGATGAGCGTACCTTTGGAAGTTCAAATTCAGTTCGGTTTGTCAACCAGGCAATGTTCGACTAACAAGTTCGGAATCGGTTCGTCAAACCTTCCTAACCCCATTCATATCAATGGGAGGCAAAATCAGGGCCTAGAAAACACCTTAAAAGGGGCTCAAAAGCTGCCAAACACAGCTCAAACCGTTTTACTGTTTTGCACTGGAACTCTGTTGTTTTGGAACAGACATTATCATCCTACATTATTACTTAGCAAGCTTCAGCGCCGCTATCACACTCATTATGCTTCCGGGCCAGCTCAGGAATCTCAGACATCCACATTATGACTTCTCTGAGATTACACCTTTACAAATGAAAGAAAAATGGATGTCTAAATAGCAATCAGTTAACAGATCTTTCCTCCATAGATTCCAAAGTTAAAAAAACATCCTGAAAAAATCAGATAATTAACAACGGACAAAAAAGTTGTGTCTGTACAACTTTTTTGTCAATAGATCTCTGCAGGATCCGTTCTATCAGATGATTACAGGACATGTAAACTTAGACTAAACGGGCCTGTAGTGGATTTAGGCACTGATGGAAGTAATAGGAGGTGGTCAAGCTTTAGATGTAATCTAAATCACGAAACATGCACTGGTTTTTGGGGGTGGTAAGAGGGGGTTAGCTGTAATTTTTGTTTTGGTCTTCCAACCTCCTTAATCAGCTGACAGGCATGACCCAAACCACATAATGCTGCTGCTCATTTACTTTTAATGCCTTATACAGTAGTTACTTTGATTTTAATTGATCAACAAGCCAAACGAATGCCGGTTGTGAGACGATAATTTCTTTTTCTACATCTTTGCATCCCGTGAACCTAATTTTCTTGATTTGTGTCAGCGCCTTTTTGCCAGTGGCCTCCTTATCACTAGTTTCCTTCAACCTACCATCTGTTTTGTTGGGAAATGTCCGGAGATAAGTCGTCTGGGTAAGGGTGATGCTGTGGATTTACCGCGGGATCCTTTTATTCATTATCGCTAAACAACTGCACTACATTGAGTTCTTGGTTCACAGTTCATTAACCGTGCAGCCAATCAATAGCAATAAGTAGAACTGAGCAAATCTTTACCAACAAAACCGTTTCCCATCTGAAATCAGCCATTTAGTAATTGATTTGAAAGCCGCAACCTTCGAGGATCTGCTTACATTTGCTTTGTGACTTTGGTTTATAACGGAAAGGTCCATCACAATAGGTACCACTGGCGCCCAACACACCCCATTTCCTAAAGTGTTGAGACATTAATTAGCTCAGTTTTAGATCTATTTGTATAAAAAAACAAACAAAAACATTTTTCACTGTACAGATACTTATTCCTCAAGTTAGCCTGCGGACGCAATGTCTACATTTGGCATCATTATTGGATGTTTTTATACAGCATACCTAGTGCCTTTCAGTTATATTTAGTGCTATTTTATATTCCCCTTTAACACTTCTTTCCTGCATTTGTACTGCACAGTTTGAGTGATTAAGGTCCATTTAATCACCAATATTGACTTGAGAGTGACTACTACTGTGCTATAGATTGACTAGCAGCACTGCGTATTGGATTTTGCAGTACATGCATAGATTGCAATGATTAATAAAGATTGGTGAGATGAAATACTTTAGAAAATGTTTCTATTTGAAGAGATCATCAAACACCTGTATTCTGTGTGATGGAAAGTGTCAATGTAAACCCACAGGGGAACTGTAACTTTACTACTTACTGAAGGTACTGAACCACTTATACCAACTTCTGCTTTTGTCTGCTTTGAAGTGAAAATGTGCAAAGAAGATTACAGCTCAGATGTGAACACAATGCATCTGCCTGATACCTTCCCAATAGGCACTGATGAGACGTTATCATCAGGTTTGCAATATTGAAAGTGGTTTATAACTGCAGTCTCACATTTTCACGTGTTATAGCTGTAGAAGTTGCAAACGTGGTTAAACAAGGGGGCCTGGTGCATGAGGGGTCCACTCATGATGGTGATTCTGCAGCATCTGCCAATGTCACATCCACAGAGCAGCAGTTTTTCTTCCACTC
The DNA here is from genome assembly GCA_033576535.1 of Allobates femoralis. Classification (NCBI taxonomy): domain Eukaryota; kingdom Metazoa; phylum Chordata; class Amphibia; order Anura; family Aromobatidae; genus Allobates; species Allobates femoralis. The sequence continues at coordinate 68,769,283 of JARQOC010000003.1, forward strand.
AGTTGATGGGTCATGACTGCCGATGTCCTGCTGATTGACAGCCAGCTCGGTACTGCCTGACTGTAGGAGACAGCTGTCAATTGGCATGTGGCACCCGAGGCTCCATTGTGTAGCCTGCGGACCCTGACCCATGAAACATTTCATTTAGGGTGTGAAGGGTACTTTCAATACCAGCGCTGCCTTTCAGCTTGAGGTTTGGACCAGATCACCCAATAAGTCCCTTCCAACTATACCATTCAATGACTCTTATCAATGTGCATCCTCAGAATCAGTCAATTAAAATGTATTGCAGTGCAGGGACCATCTTTCTGCACTGCAATACCAATACCAGCCAAAGCTCTTCCCAAGAATACAAGGACATGAGAGAAGAATCTTTTATATACAATATGTATGTGGATGAACAGCAAAATGGGTAACAATTGTTACAAGAAGGGGACTCTTATTACAGAACAGGGGACATTATTACAGGATGGAGGACATTACAATATAAGAGCCATTCTGACAAAATGGGGTTCAGAATGTAGGGAATTATTCACATAGTAACATAGTATTTAAGGTTGAAGGAAGACTTAAGTCCATCTAGTTCAACCTATAGCCTAACATGTCCCTGTTGTTTCACTCTATCACCGAGTGTAATCTGTTTAGTATTGTCTATTTTTATGAATTTTATGCAATAAATTATTTAGCATTGGATTGGTTTCTGTGGCATTCTTCTCCTTAATAATCTGGGGAGGGATGTCCCTGTTTGTAGGGTTATTTATTTATTTTTTTTTCCATAGCCTAACATGTTGATCTAGAGGAAGGCAAAAAAAAACTCATGTGGCAACACAAGCTCCACATTGGGGAAAAAAATTCCTTCCTGACTCCAGATACGGCAATCAGACTAGTTCCCTGGATCAACGCCCTATCAAAGAATCTAGTATATATAACTGGTAATATTATATTTTTCAAGAAGGGCATCCAGGCCACTCTTAAAAGTTTGTAGTGACTCACTCATTACAACATCATGTGGCAGAGAGTTCCATAGTCTCACTGCTCTTACAGTAAAGAATCCGCGTCGGTGATTACGATTAAACCTTCTTTCCTCCAGACGTAGAGGATGCCCCCTTGTCCCCGTCTCAGGCCTAAGAGTAAAAAGATCATTAAAAAGGTCTCTGTACTGTCCCCTCATATATTTATATATAATTATAAGATCACCCCTAAGCCTTCATTTTTCCAAACTAATAACCAGTCTTGGTATTGCAGACCCCTCAGTTCTCTAATAACCTTGGTCTCTCTTCTCTGCACCCGCTCTAGTTCAGCTATGTCTTTCTTATACACCGGAGACCAGAATTGTACACAGTGTTCTAAGTGTGGTCGCACTAGTGACTTGTATAGAGGTAAAATTATGTTCTCCTCATGAGCATCTATGCCTCTTTTAATGCATCCCATTATTTTATTTGCCTTTGCAGCAGCTGCCTGACTCTGATCACTAAATGTGAGTTTGTCATCTACCCATACACCCAGGTCTTTTTCAGTGATAGTTTTGCCCAGTGTTTTACAATTAAGCACATAATTATACCTTTTATTTCCTCTGCCCAAGTGCATGACCTTACATTTATCCCCATTAAAGCTCATTTGCCATTTATCAGCCCAAGCTTCTAGTTTACATAAATCCTCCTGTAATATAAAATTGTCCTCCTCTGTATTGCTTACCCTGCAGAGTTTAGTGTCATCTGCAAATATTGAGTTTCTACTTTGTATGCCCCCTACAATGTCATTAATAAATATGTTAAATAGAAGGGGGCCGAATACTGACCCCTGTGGTACCCCACTGTTAGCTGTGACCTATTCTGAGTGTGTTCCATTAATAACCACTCTTTGTTTTCTATCACTGAGCCAGTTCTTAAACCATTTACAAATATTTTCCCCTATCCCCATTGCTCTCATTTTATGTATCAACCTTTTGAATGGCACCTTATCAAAAGCTTTTGAAAAGTCCATATACACCATGTCCACTGCATTTCCTTGGTCCAGTCCAGAACTTACTTCTTCATAGAAGCTTATCAGATTAGTTTGACAGGAATGGTCCCTCGTAAAACCATGTTGGCATTGGGTCATGAGGTAATTTTTCTTCAGATAATCCAGTATAGCATCTCTTAGAAAACCCTCCGGGATTTTACCCATAGTAGAGGTTAAGTTTACTGGCCTATAATTTCCAAGTTCAGTTTTTGTCCCCTTTTTGAATATTGGCACCACATTTGCTATACACCAGTCTCATGGTACAGACCCTGTTATTATGCAATCTTTAAATATTAACAATAATGGTCTATCTATGACAGTACTTAATTCCTGCAGTACTCTGTGGTGTATCCCATCTGGGCCTGGGGATTTGTCAACTTTATTGATTTTTAGACAGTGCCATACTTCCTGTTGGGTTAAGCAGGTTACATTTAATGGAGAGTTTTTGTTATCGCTGATCATGTTGTCTGTCGTGGGATTTTGTTGTATAAATACTGATGCAAAAGTCATTCAGCATATTGGCTTTTTCCTCATCGTCATCCACCATTTTACCCAGACTATTTTTAAGGGGGCCAACACAATCATTTTTTAGTTTCTGACTATTTATGTAGTTAAAGAATATTTTGGGATTTTTTTTAATCTAATTTAATTTATTTAATTTTCTGTATTTGCTTAATGCCTCATCACTATCTACTTACTTTAATTCCTTAAATGCTTTATTTTTGTCACGTATTGTGCCCCTTACAGCCTTATTTAGCCATAGTGGTTTCCTCCTATTTCTAGCATGCTTATTCCCATAGGGTATATATTGTGCACAGGCCCTATTCAGGATACTAATAAACGTTTGCCATTTGCTTTGTGTACTTGAGGTGCAGCCTGTCCCTAGTATAGAACCTGTAGCCAACAGAGAAGTCAACCCAGTTCTCCAGGAACCCAAACCCTACCTTCCTACTCCAATTCCTGAGCCACTTATTTATCTCCATAATCTCCCATTACCTCTCTGGTGTGACACGTGGTACAGGCAGTATTTCAGAGAATACTACCTTGGAGGTCCTTGCCTTAAGCTTGCAGCCTAATTCCCTGAAATCATCTTTAAGGACCTTCCACCTACCTCTAACTTTGTCATTTGTGCCAATGTGCACTATGACCGCTGGGTCCTCACCAGCCCCTCCCAGTAATCTGTCAACCCGATCAGCGATGTGCCGGACTCGAGCGCCAGGTAGGCAGCACACTGTTCGATGATCCCTGTCTTTGTGACAGATTGCCCTATCTGTTCCCATCATAATTGAGTCTCCCACTACCAGCACCTGTCTGGCCTGCTCTGCTCTCCTGTTTTCCCCCTTACTCGAGCTGACACTTCTCTGGCTTTTCAGAGGTCATGCCTTGCTGCAGCAGTGTTATCCCTGTCCTGACATCCCCCTCATCTGCCAACTTAGCAAATTTATTGGGTGTGCCAGATTAGGACTAGCCTCCCTGGCACTCTTCCTTCTACCCCGCCTTCTAACTGTCACCCAGCTAGCTACCTCACTGTCCTGCAGCTCCATGCTACTATCCTCCCCCACATCTATCCCAATGAGCAGCTGTTCAGTGATCAGCAGCATGTTTACAAATTGTAAACATTATTACAGGCTAAGCGACATTATTATAGGGCAGTCAACATTATTGCAGGATGAAGAACATTATTAGAGGATGGCGGCCAGTATTATTTTATGGAGCTATTTGCAAAACTACTGTATAATACTCCATGAGGCATTTGGGTGCAAAAAAGGAAGTACAGTTTATAAAAAAGTTCAAGCTAAAGTATGAAAAATAATGGAAAATTGGTAGACCATTAAAATGCTGTTTTATGTAAAATTTGAAGTATAAAAGAAGACATGTACCTTTACCCATATGATAGACACCATTAAAAAAGATTAAAAACATGCCAAGAAAAATGATGATCAAAAGAGGTATAGAAAAATAATGGTATCACTAAAAACATGATCTTGTCCCGCAAAGAATGTGGCGCATCATCTCCACATTTTTTCCATGACTGCCAATTAACCAGCTGAGTGCATGACCCCTGTGAATAGGTGTCAGCCTTTGAAATTCCGCTTTAAAGGAAAACTGTCAGGTCAAACATCCATAAGTAGCTAGTATAATTTCCTAATCCCTCCCTCTAAACTCTCTATCGATGTATTTCTTTTATTTATATTTCCCTCCTATTTTCTGTAAACTTCAAATAAAGAGACTCATTCCATCTGTCACTCACAGTGAATGATCCACTGAGTTCTCTGCTATCCACTCCCCATAGGATGAATATTCATGTCACATATTCACACCACATCACTGCACAGGACATCAGTAGGGAGGCTGTATCCTCTACTCTGTTCTCTGTGTTTGCAGCAACACAAGATGTCAAATAAAGCAGAGTATCTCTCACAGCAAAGCAGAGATATTTGCTTAGATAAACAAATGGAGTATATACCTTATCAAGATCAGTTAAGGCAGACCTGCAATAGCTCTCTCTCTCTGTGTCCTCAACAGAAGCTCCTGAAAGTGAAACCTGACACAGAGCAAAGGGAGGAGAGAGGGGAGAGCTGCTGAGAGGGAGTACATAATAAATGAACAGTTTAACACAGCTGGACTAATCGTCTGTCAATATAATGGCGAGGACTAATGCAGCAGCTCCCTGCAGGGTCTGAAAATGCTTATAATAAGGAAACTACAAAGGGTACAATAATAATGTTACATCTTTTTAGAAGGTCTGCCAAGGCCCTATTTAAGAGTAATATTAGTATCATACGGAAAAATGACCTGACAATGTCCCTTTAAATCTTATTTGCTGTGATGCTCAATATAATGTACGCAATAGTTGTTTTAATAGTCTAAAGTTCATTTCTTGTTACACTTTTAGTTTATCTTTGTCTTGTACAGAAACATGGAGCCTGGGGTGCAGTTTTATTGACTTTTTCTCACCATGCATTCTTTCTTATCTTGTATTTCTGGTTGATAAATGACTTTAGCACTTGATCATGTAGGCGACATGATTTCATTTATTAGGAAAATGTCTTTTTGTTACATTGTCATATTGCATTTATAGCCGTACTTATGTTAGATTTCAGACACAAAATACTATAATTTAGTGCAGCCGGTGTCCTTAGTGTGACAATGGGCACAGTGCTGTGCTGCTGTCACAATGTAGATGCCCGGTGGGTGTACGGCAGAACATTACTGTAATAAGGGCTTGACCGCTACCTCTTGATATTCTATATTGGGTCTGTGCTGTGCACTGGTTGATCAGTCTAGTAATTTTCAATACAGAATATAAAAGGAGAGTACTTCAGGTTGTGCTGGTGGTAGATCAGATTACATTGTGTGGGCACAGAGAACGTTTTTCTAGATAAAAACGGTATAATAGTCATGGAAACAGCCAAGTGTTAAGATAAGTGCTACTTATTAGAACCAACCTTAGGAAAAGATTCTTCATATTAAAGGATATGTGTCCCTTCACACACAACCTGTAAAAAAATCATGGCCTGGCTGCCCTTGTTCTCCAGTAGTCAATATAGCATCAACATTCTGCCAGGACTATGGGTGCAGGGACTTTTTTCTGTTAAAGTATGTGCACATGTTGAGTATTTTCAGTAGAAAACAGCAGGAAAAAATGATGTGTAAAATTCTTGCATTGTTGCCGTGTTTTTGATGAGTTGTCATGCATTGTTTCCCATTTATTTGAATAGGTAAAAAAAATGCGGCAAAAATGCTGAAAGAATTGACATACCACATATTAAGGAGGACCCCCACTGGTGCTATGCTAACTGAATGCAGCACTGAATGCAGCGTGTCAGCTGCATTCAGGGAAGGGGTCCCCCATGTCTCTAGTTCCCCCGTAAGTTGTAAAAAAGACTTTATAAAGTTTATGGATAAGGAGTCCAGAGGAACTTACTCAGTAATGAATCATCGCTGTTGTATGATGTCCTCCCCGCCTCCAGACCTCTCTTGTTCAGTCTCCTGTATGTGTTATTGCTGATGCTGGTGTCCTCCCCACCTCCAGCCCTCTCTTGTTCAGACTCCTGTATGTGTCATCGCTGTTGCTGGTGTCCTTCCCCCTCCAGCCCTCTCTTGTTCAGTCTCCTGTATGTGTTATTGCTGATGCTGGTGTCCTCCCCACCTCCAGCCCTCTCTTGTTCAGACTCCTGTATGTGTCATCGCTGTTGCTGGTGTCCTTCCCCCCTCCAGCCCTCTCTTGTTCAGTCTCCTGTATGTGTTATTGCTGATGCTGGTGTCCTCCCCACCTCCAGCCCTCTCTTGTTCAGACTCCTGTATGTGTCATTGCTGCTGCTGGTGTCCTTCCCCCCTCCAGCCCTCTCTTGTTCAGTCTCCTGTATGTGTTATTGCTGATGCTGGTGTCCTTCCCGCCTCCAGCCCTCTCTTGTTCAGTCTCCTGTATGTGTTATTGCTGATGCTGGTGTCCTCCCCACCTCCAGCCCTCTCTTGTTCAGACTCCTGTATGTGTCATCGCTGTTGCTGGTGTCTTCCCCGTAGTAGTACTCCACTGCAATTGAGACTATGGTCACAAGATAGAGCCCTAGAGCTAACACCCACACACCAGAGCAGTAGGTGGGAGGGAACCCTGGGAGGATATATAGTGGCCTCTAGGGGGAACTAGTGAGGAGTCTGAGTCTCATAGAGTGAGAAGAGAGGAAGGAGTTGGAGGTGTCGGAGGGAACCAGGCAGCCAGCCTGCAAGGACAAAGAGGGCCATCACTGCCCCGGTGGTCCAGTCCCGCCTGCGGAGACTATTTCATCCAAGCCGCAATACCACCGACCACCGGAGGACTGTGGCGGCGCTGGTGAAAATCACCAGACTCAGCAGGTGGGGTCACGAAGACAAAGACTTGTAAATAATCCCATGTAAATAGAATCCCCCATATTTTTTAAGTTGACCCCCAGGGCCACGGCTTCGGGATGGCCACCCATGACTTCCCAGACTGAAACAGCCTGAGATCCGAGTACCCCACAGCCCTGGGTGCGCGTCATATACTTATTACTCAAATTAACCCAATTCATGAGAGCTCATCGGTTATCGGCCATGACAAAGAGGAGCACCTTTTTTGATGGGACCCTAAACCTAATCTTTATCAGACATGTCTCTTCCAGACTAAAATACCACAAATTTAATAGACAGGTAGGATCCAGCACAATATAAGCTGTAGCTGCCCCTAATATTGAACATCTTAGGCCACAAGAGAAGGCAGAAGCTTACCCCATGTAAAAACATACAGTATCACAAAATGTTTATAGTTAGATGGCTCCATTAAGGCAGCCAACCGCTCCAACTAACAGAAAGTGTCCCAAAGACAGAAGCAAGAATGACCTCATCAATGCCCAGGACCACTGAGGTCAGCATGCTGTCAGGAATTCGGTCTCCTCCACGGCCACACCAACATAGAGTGCTCACAGCCCATGGTCTGGGGGAATTGCTATTCTCCTTGTGGAGAGTATTCTGCCAGCCAGCAGTGAGGAGACTTAAAGCTGCAATGCTCCTCTGGGAAATTGCATATGCAAATTGTCACTTCAATGAGGAAGTGAAAAACTCTAATGTTATCTAGTAAAGGTAGAAATGCTAAGAGTCATAATTGACTCTTTAACAAGCCTTTTAATATGACTCAGGATTTGTGCCACATCAGAATCCCAAACTGCAGACGCTGCATTTTGGGGTGATTGCCCCTCATCAGTGCACTGTGTGGGATTCTGATCTTGCTGTATGAGAGGCTAAGATAGCTGCTAAAAAAGCCCAAATAGAAAATGTTGCCATTTTGTAGGGAATGTGACAGAGAGAACTTTCATTTACACTTGTTCTGTTTCTATTTCTTTTTTTGTGATCATTGCTGTGCTTCAAAGGCCTAATTTGACATACCTTTGTGGTCTATAATTGAGAATGTAATGTGTTCAGTAGCAGTTTGTTGGGAGACTGCCACCATCCTGTTTCTTCTGTTGCCTTTATCATCTCAGAGTCCAGTAATTTCTATCATTTTCATCTATTGCTGGTTAACCCATCGTTTGCTGTAAGCATCACAAACTGTTATTAGAGACTGAGCTCATTATTACCTTAAGGTACCGTCACACACCGCAATATCGCCTGGAGATCATAAAGGCGATATGTTGCTTGTTTATCGCCATACATCAATGTGCAAGTCCTTCCTATTCCATGTACCTTCTAGCCTGCTTTGCAGTTGCCTTCAGTCTTTCCTTGCTGCCCTGAAGGTAAGCAAAAATACCTTTATAGTCTCTGTATCTGTATTAAGAGTGGAGAAACTCAGAGCTGATAGCAGAAGACACAAATAGCAGTATGTGGAGAATTTTGCAATGAGAAGTGTAGCAGGTGAATGGGCAGATACGCTGTAGGTTGGTACTTATTTCGGTTTTAGCACATGTAGGACTAATGATAAACACTAGAGACCATCGCTTATGGGTCTGTGTATCTGATCTAGATGAAGCAGCAGTTATAAATACTCATTTATAGACAGTCGTTTCACTGGACTTTTCCGATAAATACATTTAACTCCTTCCCATTGTCATGCCTCGGTTTCTGGACTCAATAGGGTGGCCTCTTGCTGTGTAGTGGGTTTCCTTCCCTGCTCAGCCACAGAATGGTTGGGGTCTGTCTAACTGCTGATAGTTCTCTGGTCTTTGCTTTTTTTCTCTTGCTTTGCTGCTGGTCAGGTGTTTCTAACTTTCCTATTTTGTCTCTATCCTATCACAGCTTGGAATGGGCTATTTATATTCTCCTTCCACCAGCCTTCTTTATTGGCTTTATTTCTAGCTGGATTTTAGCTAAGGAGTTTCAGTCCTGCAACTAAGGGATTTTGCCTGCTAGGCAGAGACCAGTTGTGTTAATGCTCTGTGTTAATTCTTATTTAATGTCCCAACATCTTTCCTTGGTCTTCAGGTTTGTGGAAGGTTTTCTTTGCTTCATATATTCTTCTTTTTTCTCCCTAGTGCATGTGCTTTAGGTTTCCTCACTTTGGGTGCCCATCTTCCTTTGACTCTGTTATTTAGTTCTGCATAGCATCTTCCCCTCTGGTTCCTAAGTAGAAAAGAGAAACAGCTTGCTGGCCTTTCAGGGAGCCAGGTCTGACTTCTGGTTTTAAGTTCTGCAGCTAGGGACCTTCTACTATGTACAGAAACCAGTGCGTTGTGGCTGTTGTGTTGTAGACTTTATTTCCCCCTTTAACCACGTTTACGATAGGTACGTGCATTATACTCATATGGTAATTTTCCGTTTTTGAGGCTTTTTTCCTTCCTTACTTCCAAGAGCCATAACTTTACAATTTCTGTTTGCATAATTATTTGAGCGCTTGTTTTTTGCAAGAAGAGTTTTAGTTTTAAATTACACCATTCATGTTCTCATTTAGTGTACTGAATAAAGTGAAAAAAATTCCAAGTGTTGTGAAATCATGCAAAACTGCAATTCTGAAATCGTTGCAGGGTTTTGTTTTAAGACATTCAATGTGCTGCAAAAATGACCTGATCATAAAATTGTAAAGCTGATTGCAATGACTGATATATACTGATATATACTGTATATTTTTTATTTAATTGGTGAAAGGATTACTTCTCCATTTTTCAGGATCTGTAACATTTAAATTCTTTCATTAATGGAGCTTGTTTTCTTGTGTGAGTGTCGACCTGACTAGAGATGAGCCACCACCCTAGTGTTCAAATTCGATTCGGTTTGCCAAATTGGCCGTTTGTTCGTCGAATGTTCGTCGAATCCCATTGAAAACAATGGCAGCCAAACACAAACTCATACCTCTGATCACAGTTCAGTAAAGCAGCAAAGACACAGCTGACAATATTTTGTCAGGGTATCCCAAGGTGTTAACAAGTGACATGGCAGTAACAAAAAGGAAAGTTTGTGATGCCAGGGGGCACTTAATTAGTCTCTGCTTTGGCTGGCTTCACACTACGCTTTTTGTCATCCTGTTCTGTTCGTTTTTAAAAAGAACAGAACAGGATCGTTTTTGCCTTCCATATATCCCTATTTTGCCAGATTGGTCACAAATGGCCATCTGGTTTTGTGTATTCAGTCCTGGATTTGTTTCTGTCATGTTTTTTCCCGGCAACAAAATCAAAGTCTACACCGGTGTTGTGCTCCGGTGACAAAACCGGACAGGAACAAATCTGGTTCGGTCCGGGACACTTAACATGGGAGCCTAAGAAACCGGATCCTGGAAAAATAGAATTCTTTCCCGGATCCGGTTTCAATGTACAGAGCATGCTCAGAACAAGAACACTGCTCTGTACCCATGCTACATGTGTGGAATTTCACTTTAGCAGTGTATCTACATACACTGCTAAAGTAAAATTAAGTCAAGGAATGGTTAAAAATAAAAAATAATTTTTCTCCTCTCCGCCGTGTGTCCCGTGATGCATTCATCTTCGGTGGCTAAAGGATCTTAATCAGCTGACCAGGAAGGGGCGGGGCAACTCGATCAGCTGATGGGTTACATGACCCGCATCAGCATAGTTTAAATCTGTCTACTACTTTATTAAGGCACCTCTCAGTGAGGGTGATATATGCCTTCTGGTCCGCTACCAGAAGCACATATAATAACTGCCACCCCCGTCACTGATAGAGGCCCTTAATAACCCTAAGCACTAATTGCTGCTATCAGTTCCTCATTTAATATAACTCCGGTCTGTGAACAGGCTTATATTGGGTCAGAAACCAACCCAGGTAGCGTTACATCAGCACACAGACGTGGTGGTTCGTGATCAAGACAAAGAGCAACTCAAAATTAAATTATTATTATATTTAATCACCCTATTGGTACACTATAATAATATTAATTATGTACAGTTATTATTAAGACTAGATGGCGGCCCGATTCTAAAGAATCGGGTAGTCTAGAATCCATAAATAGTTTATTTACTAATAGTTAGGGGAGTGCGGTGAAATTAATTGTGTGTATACAGGTGGCTCAGTGGGTAGCAGAGTATACGGTGGCTCAGTGGTTAGCACTGTATATGGTGGTTCAGTGGTTAGCACTGTATGGTGGCTCAGTGGTTAGCACTGTATACGGTGGCTCAGTGGTTGGCACTGTTTATGGTGGCTCAGTGGTTAGCACTGTATATGGTGGCTCAGTGGTTAGCACTGTATACGGTGCCTCTGTGGTTAGCATTGTATATGGTGGCTCAGTGGTTAGCACTGTATATGGTGGCTCAGTGGTTAGCACTGTATATGGTGGCTGTGTGGTTAGCACTGTATATGGTGGCTCAGTGGTTAGCACTGTATACGGTGGCTCAGTGGTTAGCACTGTATACGGAGGCTCAGTGGTTAGCACTGTATGGTGGCTCAGTGGTTAGCACTGTATATGGTGGCTCAGTGGGTAGCAGAGTATACGGTGGCTCAGTGGTTAGCACTGTATACGTTGGCTCAGTGGTTAGCACTGTATACGGTGGCTCAGTGGTTAGCACTGTATATGGTGGCTCAGTGGTTGGCACTGTATATGGTGGCTCAGTGGGTAGCAGAGTATACGGTGGCTGAGTGGTTGGCACTGTATACGGTGGCTTAGTGGTTAGCACTGTATATGGTGCCTCTGTGGTTAGCACTGTATATGGTGGCTCAGTGGTTAGCATTGTATATGGTGGCTCAGTGGTTAGCACTGTATATGGTGGCTCAGTGGTGAGCACTGTATGGTGGCTCAGTGGTTAGCACTGTATATGGTGGCTTAGTGGTTAGCACTGTATGGTGGCTCAGTGGTTAGCACTGTATATGGTGGGTCAGCGGTTAGCACTGTATGGTGGCTGAGTGGTTAGCACTGTATATAGTGGATCAGTGGTTAGCACTGTATACGGTGGCTCAGTGGTTAGCACTGTATACGGTGGCTCAGTGGTTGGTACTGTATATGGTGGCTCAGTGGTTAGCACTGTATACGGTGGCTCAGTGGTTGGCACTGTATATGGTGGCTCAGCGGTTAGCACTGTATGGTGGCTGAGTGGTTAGCACTGTATATAGTGGATCAGTGGTTAGCACTGTATATGGTGGCTCAGTGGTTAGCACTGTATACGGTGGCCCAGTGGTTGGCACTGTATACGGTGGCTCAGTGGTTAGCACTGTATACGGTGGCTCAGTGGTTGGCACTGTATATGGTGGCTCAGTGGTTGGCACTGTATATGGTGGCTCAGTGGTAGGCACTGTATACGGTGGCTCAGTGGTTGGCACTGTATACGGCGGCTCTGTGGTCGGCGGCTCTGTGGTCAGCAGAGGAGGGCGGCTCTGTGGTCAGCAGAGTAGGGCGGCTCTGTGGTCAGCAGAGGAGGGCGGCTCTGTGGTCAGCAGAGGAGGGCGGCTCTGTGGTCAGCAGAGGAGGGCGGCTCTGTGGTCAGCAGAGGAGGGCGGCTCTGTGGTCAGCAGAGGAGGGTGGCTCTGTGGTCAGCATAGGAGGGCGGCTCTGTGGTCAGCAGAGGAGGGCGGCTCTGTGGTCAGCAGAGGAGGGCGGCTCTGTGGTCAGCAGAGGAGGGCGGCTCTGTGGTCAGCAGAGGAGGGCGGCTCTGTGGTCAGCAGAGGAGGGCGGCTCTGTGGTCAGCAGAGGAGGGCGGCTCTGTGGTCAGCCGAGGAGGGCGGCTCTGTGGTCAGCCGAGGAGGGCGGCTCTGTGGTCAGCCGAGGAGGGCGGCTCTGTGGTCAGCCGAGGAGGGCGGTTCTGTGGTCAGCAGAGGAGAGCGGCTCTGTGGTCAGCAGAGGAGGGCAGCTCTGTGGTCAGTTTAGGAGGGCGGCTCTGTGGTCAGCAGAGGAGGGCGGCTCTGTGGTCAGCAGAGGAGGGCGGCTCTGTGGTCAGCAGAGGAGGGCGGCTCTGTGGCCAGCAGAGGAGGGCGGCTCTGTGGTCAGCAGAGGAGGGCAGCTCTGTGGTCAGCCGAGGAGGGCGGCTCTGTGGTCAGCCGAGGAGGGCGGCTCTGTGGTCAGCCGAGGAGGGCGGCTCTGTGGTCAGCCGAGGAGGGCGGCTCTGTGGTCAGCCGAGGAGGGCGGCTCTGTGGTCAGCAGAGGAGAGCGGCTCTGTGGTCAGCAGAGGAGGCAGCTCTGTGGTCAGCATAGGAGGGCGGCTCTGTGGTCAGCAGAGGAGGGCGGCTCTGTGGTCAGCAGAGGAGGGCGGCTCTGTGGTCAGCAGAGGAGGGCGGCTCTGTGGTCAGCAGAGGAGGGCGGCTCTGTGGTCAGCTGAGGACGGTGGCTCTGTGGTCAGCAGAGGAGGGCGGCTCTGTGGTCAGCAGAGGACGGCGGCTGAGTGGTCAGCACAGGATTGAGTGGTCAGCACAGAATGGCGGCTCTGTGGTCAGCAGAGGATGGCGGCTCTGTAGTCAGCAGAGGACGGCAGCTCTGTGGTCAGCAGAGGACGGCAGGTCTGTGGTCAGCAGAGGACGGAGGCTCTGTGGTCAGCAGAGGATGGCGGCTGAGTGGTCAGTACAGGATTGAGTGGTCAGCACAGGATGGAGGCTCAGTGGTCAGCGCAGGATGGAGGCTCAGTGGTCAGCGCAGGATGGAGGCTCAGTGGTCAGCGCAGGAAGGAGGCTCAGTGGTCAGCGCAGGAAGGAGGCTCAGTGGTGAGCGCAGGACGGAGGCAGAGTGGTGAGCGCAGGACTGAGGCAGAGTGGTGAGCGCAGGACGGAGGCAGAGTGGTGAGCGCAGGACGGAGGCAGAGTGGTGAGCACAGGACGGAGGCAGAGTGGTAGCGCAGGACGGAGGCAGAATGGTGAGCGCAGGACGGAGGCAGAGTGGTAAGCCCAGGACGGAGGCAGAGTGGTAAGCGCAGGACGGAGGCAGAGTGGTGAGCGCAGGACGGAGGCAGAGTGGTGAGCGCAGGACGGAGGCAGAGTGGTGAGCGCAGGACGGAGGCAGAGTGGTGAGAGCAGGACGGAGGCAGAGTGGTGAGAGCAGGACAGCGGCTCTGTGGTCAGCGCAGGAAGGAGGCAGAGTGATCAGCGCAGGAAGGAGGCTGAGTGATCAGCGCAGGAAGGAGGCAGAGTGGTGAGAGCAGGACAGCGGCTCTGTGGTCAGCAGAGGAGGGCGGCTCTGTGGTTAGCAGAGGACGGCGGCTCTGTGGTTAGCAGAGGACGGTGGCTCTGTGGTCAGCGCAGGAAGGAGGCAGAGTGGTCAGCGCAGGAAGGAGGCAGAGTGGTGAGCGCAGGAAGGAGGCAGAGTGGTGAGCGCAGGATGGCGGCTCTGTGGTCAGCAGAGGACGACAGCTCTGTGGTCAGCAGAGGACGGGGCTGTGTGGTCAGCAGAGTACGGCGGCTGTGTGGTCAGCAGAGTACGGCGGCTGTGTGGTCAGCAGAGGACAGGGGCTGTGTGGTCAGCAGAGTACGGCGGCTGTTTGGTCAGCAGAGTACGGCGGCTATGTGGTCAGCAGAGGACGGCGGCTGTGTGGTCAGCAGAGGACGGCGGCTGTGTGGTCAGCAGAGGACGGCGGCTGTGTGGTCAGCAGAGGACGGCGGCTGTGTGGTCAGCAGAGGACGGCGGCTGTGTGGTCAGCAGAGGACGGGGGCTCTGTGGTCAGCAGAGGACGGGGGCTCTGTGGTCAGCAGAGGACGGGGGCTCTGTGGTCAGCAGAGGACGGCGACTCTGTGGTCAGCAGAGGACGGTGGCTCTGTGGTCAGCAGAGGACGGCGGCTCTGTGGTCAGCAGAGGACGGCGGCTCTGTGGTCAGCAGAGGACGGCGGCTCTGTGGTCAGCGCAGGAAGGAGGCAGAGTGGTCAGCGCAGGAAGGAGGCAGAGTGGTCAGCGCAGGAAAGAGGCTCTGTGGTCAGCAGAGGACGGCGGGTCTGTGGTCAGCAGAGGACGGCGGGTCTGTAGTCAGCAGAGAAGGGCGGGTCTGTGGTCAGCAGAGGACGGGGGCTCTGTGGTCAGCAGAGGACGGGGGCTCTGTGGTCAGCAGAGGACGGCGGGTCTGTGGTCAGCAGAGGACGGCGGGTCTGTGGTCAGCAGAGGACGGCGGGTCTGTGGTCAGCAGAGGACGGTGGGTCTGTGGTCAGCGAAGGAAGGAGGCTCTGTGGTCAGCAGAGGACGGCGGGTCTGTGGTCAGCGCAGGAAAGAGGCTCTGTGGTCAGCACAGGAAGGAGGCTCTGTGGTCAGCAGAGGACGGCGGCTCTGTGGTCAGCGCAGGAAGGAGGCTCTGTGGTCAGCACAGGCTAGGTGGGCGGAGCCATGGCGGGAGCCCCGCGAGGTGGGCGGAGCCATGGCGGGAGCTCCGCAAGGTGGGCGGAGCCATGGCGGGAGCCCTCGAGGTAGGCGGAGCCATGTCAGGAGCGGTGTAGCGGGATGGCGGCGGGGTAAGTATACTGGAGTGTGTGTGTGTGTGTGTGTGTGTGGTGTGTGTGTGGTGTGTGTGGTGTGTGTGTGGTGTGTGTGTCCCTAACGCACTTCCGTCACTTTGGCAGCCACGTCCACGACGACGGAAGTAGCGCTGAATATGACGGAAGTGCGCTACGGCAATTATATATTAGATATTACAAAGGATACAGTCAGTCATGTAAATAAAAGATAAACATGATACACACAGAATTACACACACATGTGATTACGGTAGTTACCTTAATGCTGGTGACACCACAAGGACAGCATGGGCCAACCTGGTTCCTGGGTACACTCTGGCTTGATGTAATTATACCTCTTCAGAAGAATACCCCTATGAGGAAGGGATGGGCTATTTTTATACAGTACGATGCTTGCCACTGTTCTGCCCATCTCACACCCATCACCTACCCCTTGGATGTCTTATAGCTTCCACCCTCCTGAGTTGAGATATGAAATATACAAAACTTATTATGGCCATAACTTTGCCTGGGAATGTCATAGGTGGAAGACAATGCTCTCATATTTTCAGTTATGATTTTAGCTTTGCAATGATATGACACATGACTACTCTGCAGGTACCCCACTGGCCAATCTCAAGTTTAGGGTACCTACACAGGTCCCACGTTTATATAAAATATGTGCTAGGATCGTCTGAATTTCTAGATGCGATATTTATGCTTGACATATTTATAGGAGCGATGGCTCATGAGATATTAAAAGTTATTCTTCATCTCTGGCCTGTCTAGGTTATAATTATTTCTTCTATTGAGTCAGCAGAAGGTCAGTCAGAAGGAAAATCATTCTCACACTTAGCTGAGAAATCCCTAGGTGGTAATCCTTTTGGATAATGGCTTGGAGATTTCATTGTCCCCTAATCTCCATTTCCTAGGAGCTCTATTGTTTGATGATTTGGTGTTTCCTCTGGTTGATTAACATACTGCAAAAAGGTGAGGGCCTCTCAAAGGAGGGAGGTATGGTGACCTTAAATAAAATGGCTGCTGGTATACTGCTTATTCCTTACACCTCCCACCTTTAGAGGGCGCTAGGGGGCAGCACATTCCTGTGTTTCCCTGTGCGCCCATTCGCTACTTCTCTTTAGCGGGATAGTTCATCAGCGTTACCATGGTCACGGCCCCTCTT
>JARQOC010000003.1:68785856-68903555 GCA_033576535.1 Allobates femoralis
GATGAGGCTTTTAACCGGCTGAAGGACGCCCTGGTCTGCGACCCTGTTCTGGCTGCTCCAGACTACAAGAGGAGGTTCATTGTGGAGACGGACGCCTCTTCTTATGGACTAGGAGCTGTACTCAGCCAGGTGAATGCAGCTGGGGACGAGCACCCCATTGCCTACCTCAGCAGGAAACTGCTGGACCGAGAAGTGGCCTATGCAACTGTTGAAAAAGAATGTCTGGCTGTAGTGTGGGCCCTCAGGAAACTATGGCCGTATCTGTATGGACGAGAGTTCACTGTGGTCACTGATCACAATCCCCTCACCTGGCTGAACAGAGTCTCTGGGGACAATGGACGCTTACTGCGATGGAGTCTGGCTCTGCAGCCCTATAACTTTACCATACAGTATAGAAGAGGCAGCCAACACCAAAATGCAGATGGACTGTCCAGGCAGGAGGAGCCCTGAGTCCTGTAAGCCCGGACTGTGTGTACTTAACAAGCGACCTGTATAGGTCCCTAGTACGTACACAAATTGCGGGGGGAAGGGATTGTCATGATATGTAGTTTTCCCTGTCCTGTATTTGTATAATAATGCCATGTGATGTATGTAACTGTCCTCTGGTTTCTATTAGATGCATCTTAACCTGTCTCCTTTCCCCAATACTTCCAGCCCTGAACCATAATGTAATTTAGGCTTGTGTCAACAGCTAGTGGAATTCCCCCTATTGTTCCTAAGCAGAAGATAACCTGCAATACACATCCTTGTAGACATCTCGGAGCCGACCAGTCTAGAATCTTCAGGTGGACCCCTACCCCTTCCTGGGCTGCTCCCAGGAGCTCAGACAATCCATTCTTATTTTTAAGAGCAGATGAGACTGTACTGTGGACGGGACAGGAGCGAGACCTGAGCTGAGGCCAGATCTCGTCGTCCGTGGGATTGTGTGGAATCCATTGGACTCGTGTGGACTATTGCTTTGTTATCTGGCACAAGGATTATCGGGAGGTGCCCCGAATCTGTTTCCGTTGGACTAATTGTGGACTCTGTGGATCTACCGGCGTGTGTTGTTCCAGCGTTTTTGTTAATAAATCTGTTGGATTGTCCCTAGGCCTGTTGTCCCTTCTTGCTCTGCCTTACACCCTGTCACATCGGGATCGCTGGAACGTCGCCAAATGTGACTGGACTCTTACAGAGGAGGTGTAAACTTTAAAAACTCATTTTGGAGACCGTCTGGCCCTGGGTATTTGTTGTTTTTTAGTAAGATAATGGAGATTGAAATTTCACTTGCAGTGTATGGAGAGTTGAGAGTGGCTAAATCCTCTTCAGATAAGGTAGGAAGGTGAAAAGAGTTCAGTTTTTAATAGAGGTCTTGGAAGGTTAGCTTTCCATAGAATTGTCCCTTATGTTATATAAACTTTTGCAAAAGTTCACAAACTCATTAGAAATGTCTTTAGGATTTTTATAAATAACTAGATGGCAGCCCGATTCTAAAGAATCGGGTAGTCTAGAATCCATGTATAGTTTATTTACTAATAGTTAGGGTAGTGCGGTGAAATTAATTGTGTGTATACAGGCGGCTCTGTGGGTAGCAGAGTATATGGTGGCTCACTGGCTAGCACTGCGCGCGCTGAGATTAGTCAGCGCAGCGGCGTGGGCAGAGTGGTCAGCGCAGCGGCGTGGGCAGAGTGGTCAGCGCAGCGGCGTGGGCAGAGTGATCAGCGCAGCGGCGTGGGCAGAGTGGTCAGCGCAGCGGCGTGGGCAGAGTGGTCAGCGCAGCGGCGTGGGCAGAGTGGTCAGCGCATAAACACACATACACACACACACACTCCGCTATACTTACCACCGACCCTGCGTCTTCTCCGGCGCCTGGATCCTGAGTCAACATGTGGCCAACCCGGGACGGCTGAGGGGGCAGGGGACGGCTGGAGGGGGCAGGGGACGGCTGGAGGCGGCAGGGGATGGCTGGAGGCTGGAGGCGGCAGAGGACGGCTGGAGGCGGCAGAGGACTGCTGGAGGCTGGAGAGGGCAGAGGACGGCTGGAGGCTGGAGAGGGCAGAGGACGGCTGGAGGCTGGAGAGGGCAGAGGAGGGCTGGAGAGGGCAGAGGAGGGCTGGAGAGGGCAGAGGAGGCTGGAGAGGGCAGAGGACAGCTGGAGGCTGGAGAGGGCAGAGGACGGCTGGAGGCTGGAGAGGGCAGAGGACGGCTGGAGGCTGGAGAGGGCATAGGACGGCTGGAGGCTGGAGAGGGCAGAGGACGGCTGGAGGCTGGAGAGGGCAGAGGACGGCTGGAGGCTGGAGAGGGCAGAGGACGGCTGGAGGCTGGAGAGGGCAGAGGACGGCTGGAGGCTGGAGAGGGCAGAGGACGGCTGGAGGCTGGAGAGGGCAGAGGACGGCTGGAGAGGGCAGAGGACGGCTGGAGAGGGCAGAGGACGGCTGGAGAGGGCAGAGGACGGCTGGAGGCTGGAGAGGGCAGAGGACGGCTGGAGGCTGGAGAGGGCAGAGGACGGCTGGAGGCTGGAGAGGGCAGAGGACGGCTGGAGGCTGGAGAGGGCAGAGGACGGCTGGAGGCTGGAGAGGGCAGAGGACGGCTGGAGGCTGGAGAGGGCAGAGGACGGCTGGAGGAGGGCAGAGGACGGCTGGAGAGGGCAGAGGACGGCTGGAGGGGGCAGAGGACGGCTGGAGGGGGCAGAGGACGGCTGGAGGGGGCAGAGGACGGCTGGAGGGGGCAGAGGACGGCTGGAGGGGGCAGAGGACGGCTGGAGGCGGCAGAGGACGGCTGGAGGCGGCAGAGGACGGCTGTAGGGTGGAGGCGGCAGAGGACGGCTGGAGGCGGCAGAGGACGGCTGGAGGCGGCAGAGGACGGCTGGAGGCGGCAGAGGACTGCTGGAGGCGGCAGAGGACGGCTGGAGGGGTCCGAGGGAGGCACACAGGCTGGAGGGGTCCGAGGGAGGCACACAGGCTGGAGGGGTCCGAGGGAGGCACACAGGCTGGAGGGGTCCGAGGGAGGCACAGAGGCTGGAGGGGTCCGAGGGAGGCACACAGGCTGGAGGGGTCCGAGGGAGGCACACAGGCTGGAGGGGTCAGAGGGAGGCACACAGGCTGGAGGGGTCAGAGGGAGGCACACAGGCTGGAGGGGTCAGAGGGAGGCACACAGGCTGGAGGGGTCAGAGGGAGGCACACAGGCTGGAGGGGTCAGAGGGAGGCACACAGGCTGGAGGGGTCAGAGGGAGGCACACAGGCTGGAGGGGTCAGAGGGAGGCACACAGGCTGGAGGGGTCAGAGGGAGGCACACAGGCTGGAGGGGTCAGAGGGAGGCCCACAGGCTGGAGGGGTCAGAGGGAGGCCCACAGGCTGGAGGGGTCAGAGGGAGGCACACAGGCTGGAGGGGTCAGAGGGAGGCCCACAGGCTGGAGGGGTCAGAGGGAGGCACACAGGCTGGAGGGGTCAGAGGGAGGCCCACAGGCTGGATGGGTCAGAGGGAGGCACACAGGCTGGAGGGGTCAGAGGGAGGCACAGAGGCTGGAGGGGTGAGAGGGAGGCACACAGGCTGGAGGGGTCAGAGGGAGGCACACAGGCTGGAGGGGTGAGAGGGAGGCACACAGGCTGGAGGGGTCAGAGGGAGGCACACAGGCTGGAGGGGTCAGAGGGAGGCACACAGGCTGGAGGGGTGAGAGGGAGGCCCACAGGCTGGAGGGGTCAGAGGGAGGCACACAGGCTGGAGGGGTCAGAGGGAGGCACAGAGGCTGAGAGGGGTCAGAGGGAGGCACACAGGCTGGAGGGGTCAGAGGGAGGCACAAAGGCTGGAGGGGTCAGAGGGAGGCACACAGGCTGGAGGGGTCAGAGGGAGGCACACAGGCTGGAGGGGTCAGAGGGAGGCACACAGGCTGGAGGGGTCAGAGGGAGGCACACAGGCTGGAGGGGTCAGAGGGAGGCACACAGGCTGGAGGGGTCAGAGGGAGGCACACAGGCTGGAGGGGTCAGAGGGAGGCACACAGGCTGGAGGGGTCAGAGGGAGGCACACAGGCTGGAGGGGTCAGAGGGAGGCACACAGGCTGGAGGGGTCAGAGGGAGGCACAGAGGCTGGAGGGGTGAGAGGGAGGCACACAGGCTGGAGGGGTCAGAGGGAGGCACACAGGCTGGAGGGGTCAGAGGGAGGCACACAGGCTGGAGGGGTCAGAGGGAGGCACACAGGCTGGAGGGGTGAGAGGGAGGCACACAGGCTGGAGGGGTGAGAGGGAGGCCCACAGGCTGGAGGGGTCAGAGGGAGGCACACAGGCTGGAGGGGTCAGAGGGAGGCACAGAGGCTGGAGGGGTCAGAGGGAGGCACACAGGCTGGAGGGGTCAGAGGGAGGCACACAGGCTGGAGGGGTCAGAGGGAGGCACACAGGCTGGAGGGGTCAGAGGGAGGCACACAGGCTGGAGGGGTCAGAGGGAGGCCCACAGGCTGGAGGGGTCAGAGGGAGGCACAGAGGCTGGAGGGGTCAGAGGGAGGCACACAGGCTGGAGGGGTCAGAGGGAGGCACACAGGCTGGAGGGGTCCGAGGGAGGCACACAGGCTGGAGGGGTCCGAGGGAGGCACACAGGCTGGAGGGGTCCGAGGGAGGCACACAGGCTGGAGGGGTCCGAGGGAGGCACACAGGCTGGAGGGGTCAGAGGGAGGCACACAGGCTGGAGGGGTGAGAGGGAGGCACATAGGCTGGAGGACAGAGCAGCGTGTGGGGCTGCAGACTCACCACGGGCCGGGAATCAGGTGTACTGTAGGAGGAGAGGAGGGGTGGGCAGAGCTGCAGGAGAGGAAGTCCCGCCCTCCCTCCTCTGTAGGCAGACAGCAGGGAGCACGGGTATCCCCAGGGTGTGTGTGGGCCCCCGAGGTGGCGGGCAATGGGCCCCCCTGCCCCCGGTATGTAGCTACTGGCTGGAGGGCAGAGGGTGGAGGGGAGTGGCTGGAGGGCACACGGAACTTCCGAGATCGGAACGTTCCGTGTGCCGGTGCCTGTAGCCGGGGGCAGCCTGGCTGCAGTGCACTGGATGAGCCTGGGCGAAGACCATCACGGAAGTGGGCGTGGCCTTTTCCGGAAGTGGCCTTCGGGTTTTATATATAAGATGCTATTCTTGATTTTTATTTGTATGATTTTTGTTTTTGATACCTGTATTTTTAATCTTTTTGCAAAAAATTTAGTTGGTTTGTTCATACAGTTGTAGTAAATCGTTTTAGAGTTTTGTATGATTTTATCATATTCAGAGTACAGGACAAATCTTAACTCTATTCTGAACTGAAGAATTTTTTTATGTATTGTTTCAGATGGTTACGGAGTTTGACTAAGCTCTAGTGCTCTAATTTCTTTATAATCTCCTCTGATTCCCTCAGTTTTAGTTTATTCAATCTTGTGTATACACTATGTTCCAAATTATTATGCAAATTGGTTTTAAGTGTCATAGGGTTTTATTTTTATTTTTTTCAATGAAACCCATTGATGGTATTGTTTCTCAGAGTTCTTTGGATCATTGAAATCAATCTCAGATATCTGTGGTAATTAGTTTGGCAGGTGAGCCCAATAAAAGGAAAACTGGGTGTTCCACAATATTACGCAGGCCACAATTTTCAAGTGACATGGGACAGAAAAAGGATCTCTCTGCTGCTAAAAGCAACAAATAGTGCATTGCCTTGGACAAGGGATGAAAACATTTGATATTGCACGAAACCTTAAATGTGATCATCGTATTGTGAAGAGATTTGTGGCTGTTTCTGAGCACAGACGTGGTCGTGCAGATAAAGGCAGAATGAGGAAGGTTTCTGCCAGGCAAGTTCATCGGATTAAGAGAGCAGCTGCTAAAAAGGCCTTACAAACCAACAAACAGATATTTGAAGCTGCTGGTGCCTCTGGAGTCCCTCGAACCTCAAGGTGTAGGATCCTTCAAAGGCTTGCTGTGGGGCATAAACCTACTATTCAGCCACCCCTAAACAGTGCTCACCAGCAGAAACAGTTGCAGTGGGTCCAGATATACATGAAGACTAATTTTCAAACAGTCTTGTTTACTGATGAGTGCCGAGCAACCCTGGATGGTCCAGATGGATGGAGTAGTGGATGGTTTGTGGATGCCACCATGTCCCAACAAGGCTGCGACGTCAGCAAGGAGGAGGAGGAGGCATGTTTTGGGCTGGAATCATTGGGAAACAGCTGGTAGGCCCCTTTAAGGTTCCTGAAGGTGTGAAAATGACCTCTGCAACATATAGAGTTTCCAACTAAGAACTTTCTTCCATGGTACAAAAAGCAAAAATGTGCCTTTAGGAGCAAAATCATCCTCATGCATGTCAATGCACCATCTCATGGTACAAAGAATACCTCTGTGCCATTGGCTGCTATGGGCATAAAAGGAGATGGTGTGGCCACCATCTTCCCCTGACCTCAACCCTATAGAGAACCTTAGGAGTATAATCAAGCAAAAGACATGAGGGTGGGAGGCAGTTCACATCAAAACAGCAGCTCTGGGAGGCTATTCTGACATCATGCAAAGAAACACAAGCAGAAACTCTCCAGAAACTCACAATATCAATGGATGCTAGAATTGTGAAGGTGATATCAAAGTAGGGTTCCTATGTTAACATGTAACTTGGCCTGTTAGGATGTTTTGGAGTTAAATAGCTTTTTATTTCAGTGAATGTAACCTGTTAATGCTGCAAATTCAACAAATGAGCATTTTCAGTTCTTTCAAACGTATCAAATGTTCAGAAACTCTACTGTGCCTAATAATTTGGAACAGTGCATTTAGAGTTTTTTTTAATTTTGAAAATTATACTGTTATCATGGGGAGATTTCTTCAATAAAATTTTATGTGTACTCTAACAGGTGATGACTTTTATTACACTGACTGTCATTTGCACCAACCATTTAGAAGAAGCTGAGAAAAAGAAAATTTGCATTATAATTTGGAACACAGTGTACTTGAATAAGGATGCCTCTGATGACAGCTTTGTGGGCTGTCCATAAAGTGGTAATTGGTATTCCTTCTGTGTTATTTTCCTCAAAGAAATGGTCTAATGCATTTTGAATTTCCTCTCTAAATACTGGGTGAAGAAACAAGTAGGAATTCGCCCTCTATGGTTTGTGTGCTTTATAATTATAGCTAGTTGTGAGTGATTTCAAATATAATTGGGGAGTGATCTGTCCAAGATCTGCGGAGTATTTCTACTTTTTTGAATTTTTCTAGAGTATATATATCAGAAATCACCAGATCAAGGGAATTACCGTATATACTCGTGTATAAGCCGAGTTTTTCAGCCCAAAATTTGGGCTGAAAAGTCCCCCCCTCGGCTTATACACGGGTCATATACGGTACATGGAGTGGGGGGGCTGTGTCCCGGGGCTGTGGAGGCTGGAGGAGGCGGGGGGAGAGCTGCTGTATGAGCGGCCCCGTCACGTGGGGCCGCTCATTATATATGCACTGCTTCCCCCTGTCAATCAGCGGCAGGGGGAAGCAGTGCATATGGCCCCCCAAAAGCTGGCACTGTCCCCCCTTGTAAGGGACCCCCCCCCGCTGCTTATACATTACCATCCGGTGTTCTGATCGGCGCCGCTCCTCGGTGCGTCTTCATCCTCCCGTCCGCGCTGGCTGCATCCGGCATCTCCGGCTGTCGCAGCGATATGACGTCATCGCGCGACCGCCGGAGAACCCGGATGCAGCCAGCGAGGACGGGAGGATGAAGACGCAGCACAGAGGAGCGGCGCCGATCAGAACACCGGGATGGTAATGTATAAGCAGCGGGGGGGGGGGCCCCTTACAAGGGGGGACAGTGCCAGCTTTCGGGGGCTGTTGGTACCCCCTGGGGGCTGCTGGGTACCCCCTGGGGGCTGTTGGTACCCCCAGGGGGCTGTTGGTACCCCCTGGGGGCTGTTGGTATCCCCAGGGGGCTGTTGGTACCCCCAGGGGGCTGCTGGGTACCCCCTGGGGGCTGTTGGTACCCCCAGGGGGCTGTTGGTACCCCCTGGGGGCTGTTGGTACCCCCAGGGGGCTGCTGGGTACCCCCTGGGGGCTGTTGGTACCCCCAGGGGGCTGTTGGGTATCCCCAGGGGGCTGCTGGGTACCCCTGGGGGCTGCTATATGTACCCCTGGGGGCCTGCTGTATACCACTGGGGCTGCTGTATACTACCACTGGGGCTGCTGGGGCTCCTGTATACTACCACTGGGGCTGCTGGGGCTCCTGTATACTACCACTGGGGCTGCTGGGGCTCCTGTATACTACCACTGGGGCTGCTGGGGCTCCTGTATACTACCACTGGGGCTGCTGGGGAATCTGTATACTACCACTGGGGCTGCTGGGGAATCTGTATACTACCACTGGGGCTGCTGGGGCTCCTGTATACTACCACTGGGGCTGCTGGGGAATCTGTATACTACCACAGGGGCTGCTGGGGAATCTGTATACTACCACTGGGGCTGCTGGGGAATCTGTATACTACCACTGGGGCTGCTGGGGAATCTGTATACTACCACTGGGGCTGCTGGGGAATCTGTATACTACCACTGGGGCTGCTGGGGAATCTGTATACTACCACTGGGGCTGCTGGGGAATCTGTATACTACCACTGGGGCTGCTGTATACTACCACTGGGGAGGCCTGTATACCACACTGCTGGGGGCTGTATACCTGTGCTGGGGTCCACCCTCGGCTTATACACGAGTCAATAGGTTTTTCCAGATTTTTGGGGCAAAAGTAGGGGGGTCGGCTTATACACGAGTATATACGGTATGTGTGTTGGAGTAATGGGAAAATTCTTTAGATTAAAAATTTAAACATTGGAACTCAATAGAACAATTCCTCCCTGTAATACGAAAACAGAAGGAGCAGCACTCACCGATCAGGATTGACCAGTCTTTA
Source organism: Allobates femoralis (assembly GCA_033576535.1). Lineage (NCBI taxonomy): Eukaryota > Metazoa > Chordata > Amphibia > Anura > Aromobatidae > Allobates > Allobates femoralis. The sequence continues at coordinate 68,794,716 of JARQOC010000003.1, forward strand.
TTCTAAAACAGTTATAAGGTTTAAAAACAGGGGTTGCGGGGGGAAGACGGGGGTCCTCAGAATGACGGCCATTTCACGTCACCTAGTGGCGCTTCCACGGGTTACAATGCACATCAATGGGTGTCGTTTCCTTTTTCTTATACCCACCCACTGATGTCATCATTAACTATTTCACAGGCAACTTGATCATAGAATACACACAAAACAGAACACAACAAGCACCAAGTGTAAGAGATTACAGTTTTGTTATCGGACTCTGTTTTTCAAGGCATGTCACCGATGTTGTTACATCTTCTGTACGTAATCAGTGTAAGGCTATCTCTTTCAGATTTTTGTCGCTCTCAAGTAAGTACCAATTTTTGTTAATGGCTTTTCGGATGGCTTTATCCATCGGGCCAAACCTGAAATTAAACATAAATCTTTTCTCTTTTTTACTCCCAACTGTCTTTTTCCACACAACCCACACACACAGAGACACAACCCACACAACCCACAGACACACATAGACAACACAAGAGACACAACCCACACACACACATCCAACACACAACACACCACAGACACACCCCACACCAACACACAAAACACCACAGACACAACCCACATACAAACACAGATACACAACCCACACACAAACACACAGAGACAAAACCCACACAGACAGAACCCACACACAGACACAATCTACACACAAACAACCCTTACACAGACACACAACCCACACACAGATACAGACACAACCCACACATTCAGATACCCAACTCACACACAGACACACAACCCACACACAGACACAACTTACACACACAGACACAAACCACACACAGACAACCCACACACAACCCACACACAGACAGACAACACAGCCACAACACAGACACAAACCACAAAAGAAAAACTCTGGCGACAGAGTCACTGTAAGCTTATCCTCACCACGGTTTCAGCCACCTTGTTTCTATCAGTCTTAATAGAATGTGCACCCATGAGTTTTCTGTCCTTAGTGTTTTTTGAATAAAATGTAGTGATAAATCACCTCTTGGCTTCAAATATAGGGGAAAGTTGAGAGCTATGCAAGGCAATGACGATTAATCTGGCCACTAGTAATGGCGGCTTCAGACCTGAAGGGCCTTCCTTGACTAAAAAAGCACAACCCAGTGATTGACTGGCGGGCTAGAGAGGTAGTTCACTGGGGTAATTTATGTGAGGGGAATTGTCTAGGTACTACGATCTCAGCCATGTTGATTACACCTACTTCTGCATTGCCAGCTGAGGTGGTTAGGAGCTTACCGGAAAATGTGGGTAAAGCTCAACCCATACCTCAGATTCATGCCAGATCTATACGTCATCTTAGGAAAAGAGAACAGGGGAAGTCGATTGTTCCTACTGTGAATCCCAAGGGAGGAAGTCCAGGGGTCCAGGGAGATGCCACTGTTTGCCTTCCTAAAACTATACCTGGTGACTGTACTCAAATGACTGGTAATAAACATTCTGGTAATAAACATTCATGTCCAGACCTGAGTGTGAATGACTATGTGTGGGTGCTGTCAAACCACGAAAGGTGGAAGTGTGGAAGTGTGCGGCTGGAGGTCCTACCACTGGAGTTATTGGTCCATTTGGAATTTCAGCCATTTGCAACCTCTTGCTGTTCCAGCTAGAGCTTCCTCCTGTGCTCTGTACCTGTAATCTCTTTCATAGGTCATCTCTCAGGAAGGTTAGACCATTTGCGGACATGTCCGGTTTAGAGTCCCGAGGCCTGTCATGAAAGGGGGGGGTACTGTCACGTGCTCAGATTGCACTGACTTTGCTGATGCTGCTGTGCGTTTGTGTTTGCATTTCTTCAGGAGCTGCATGAGGTATGGATGTGAAGGTCTTGTGATCAATTGCTGGTTGAGGTGAGAGCGAGTGTGGCTTACCTGGAGTTCCCTCCCCTGGACTTTAAGTAGCCTTCATTTTCCTCTGTCAGACGCCATTGATAGAGTTATTTACTCTTAGTCACTGAGCTGTGAAGACGCCTTGCTGCTGAGCTGAAGTCTCCCCTGGAGTTCTATTGCCTTGTGAGTAGTTGTGATTTCAGACCTGTGGATGGAAGTAGGGGCCCCCAGCCGAGGCCTAATCAGGAGCTTAGGACAAAGGATGTCGGCTGGGACCTCCTCACCATCAGAGGTACCTCCGAGAACAGGGAGAGCCAGGGACTGAGCATCAGGGTCAGATTAGGGTCCCTTGACCGCCTTCACCCATCACACCATCTAGTTACCTGATTCCCTCTCCTCCTAAGCGTGACATATGGGGGGTGCATTATTTTATATGTAGGACTATGGAGGGTGCATTATTCTATATGGAGGACTACGGGGGTGCATTATTCTATATGGAGGGCTATGGGGGGTGCATTATAATAGATGGAGGACTATGGGGGTGCATTATGTTATGTGGAGGACTATGGGGGTAAATTATATTATATGGTGGACTATGGGGTTGCATTATAATATATGGAGGACTATATGGAGCCAATTATACTATATCGAAGTAATTATAATATTTGGTGGGCTTGGTGGAAGGCATGATAATATGTGAAGGGCTATGAGGGAATCTTTATACTAAATGGAGGGCTGTGTGGGTCTTACAGTTGGGGATCATGCTGTACAGGGATAGTTGAGGGGGTACAATCATGCCATCATACTGTGTGTTTGGAGGAATCACTGTGGGGGATCATAGTGTTTGGTGGGCACTTTTGTTGGCATCATACTTTATGGGGGCAATGTAAGCAGAATCTAGGGGCTTCAATAGGAGCAAAAGTACTTTGTAAGGGCAGCAAAGCTGTGACAAATGTTCTTATGTGATCCAGCTAAATATTAGATTAGAACTACTTCTTTGTGGTCCCATGATTGCTATGTGCGCCCTTGGTGCATGATGCATTGTCCCTCTGCTGCAGGGCTGATTGGCCATAACTTAAACACCATGTCCTGTGCCCCTTAGTACATACAAGTATCTAGCCATGTTTCTTCTGAGTGGCGGTTGGTCGATGGTGCTCGGTCCCCTTCCCACACCCACATCCCTTGCTCAACCCCATTGGAAGGCCCCTGCTATTAGCTCCGGACAGCTTGTGATTGGCTAAGTGTTTCGGGAGAAGGAGGCATGGTCTATTGGGAAAGACATGCCATTTTACCAGCTTAGTGCGGTGGCAGCTTGTTGATAATCAGACTGCATGTTGCTCCATGTGGTGTGTTGACGGTGCGACATGGTGAATAGGTCTGACTAGTTAGTGCCAGGCAGCATCCACATTGGAACTGCCCAGAGGGTTGTAGGCATGTGCCACAGATAATAGACTGTCAACCAGTGCTACCTCCTGTGCTATAAGGATGCAGGACTGTGTCTGCCTACAGGACCACCACTCTGCCACCATCACTGTGTGTTTGAAGCTTGTGCCAAGCCACCATTGCCATTAATGATCCTTGTTTTGGATCGTGGTTTTGTATGTGTGTATGGACATATTTGTCTCTATTTCTCTAAATTAAAATGTCCACTATTGTACTCATATCTACAGGATAGATATAAATATGTGTGAACCAGATGTATTCCTACCAATTGTAAAAAAATCAAAAGGGGGGGGGAAAGGTGCTGTTTTGCAGTTCACCCCAGGCAGCACAGGCTAGGTTCACCCCTGCACTGATGCCGTAATCTGGGTAAATCTGTGTAATTTAGTGCTGATTTTGCTAATGAGGATTTTCCACTCCCAAAATTGGACACTGATTTGTCCCCTGTGGATGGGCCCTAAGAGTGGTATGACTCTCAGGGGGGTATTTATCACAACTGGTCTTTCAAGTGCAATTCTTAACCCTAAAGCCACGTTCACATGTTGAGTATTTGGTGAATTTTTTACCTCAGTATTTGTAAGACAAAACCAGGAGTGGAACAATCAGAGGAAAAGTATAATAGAAGCACGTCACCACTTCTGTATTTATCACCCACTCCTGGGTGTGGCTACAAATCCTGAGGTAAAAAAACTCCCCAAATATTCAGCGTGTGCATGAGGCCTATGGCTATGTTCCCATCTTGAGTATTTGGTGACCTTTTACCTCAGCATTTGTAGCCAAAACCAAATTCTGAGGTAAAAAAATTTACCAAATACTCAATGTGTGAACGTGGCCTAAAGCTGCTGAAGTTGACTCGTTAAAGGTAGGGATGAGTGAGTAGTGAAATATTTGGACTCCAAAGTAATGCACCAAAAATGCATATAGTCTATATATGAGTATATCAATAAAGTTTTGTTAGTGCTAAACACTTGGCGGTGTAAAAAAAATACAGTTTATTTAAAAAGTAGATAACGTGCAAACTGCTTTATTAATGGGTAAAAACAGGTAATTAAAGAGTAGAATTTCATATTGGTTGCATGGCTAACACATCATCTATGCATTTCATATGCACAGCACCATTAGTCATGGCTGAGTTTGCATATTAGTGGAACCGGATTATCAACTTCATACAATGGTCACATTGTGATACGCCCACCACCAGGACAATGGGGTACTTGGAACCGGGCCAAACAGTTCTTTCTGTGGATGCGTCACGGTGGCATGACTCAGCACCGTGGCCCTGGCCATGTCATAAAAAATGGGGGAAAGTTTATATGGGGAATTAATTTGTGACGCCACCCGTGGTATTCGGCAATTGGATGGCCAACGCTGCGGTTCAGATCCACTGGGGCAGTTGGTGACACAGCAAAGATGAAATCAATTATATTGGGAACAGGGAAGGGAAATGCTCCACCGGACTATCTGGAATCCTTAAGGTACCGTCACACGTGGCAATTTTGCTAGCAATTTCACTGGCAATTTGCTGGTTGCAGTGAAATCATGGACACATTGTTCCATTTGTACACGGCAACAAAATAGAACAATGTGTCCATGACTTCACTGCAACTAGCAAATTGCCAGTGAAATTGCTAGAAAAATTGCCGTGTGTGACGGTACCTTTAGTCTCAACTTATAATAGAAAGAACCGGCACCTGGACAAAATCCCCCCTCGTTCCCGTATACGTTTTACTGCCATGGAATACTGAATACAAAATTAATGCAAAAGAAAAATGAAGATATTGTCCATGTGCCGGTTCTTTCTATTATAAGCAGCAAAGATGTCACAGCTCTCCAATGGGTAGAGCGAGGCCCCAGAGCAGCTTTAAAGCCTATTAGATGATGGCATCACATATAGTGTATGGCAGATGACGCAGTAAATAATTTGAGGGCATAGCAGGATGCAGTCTTCACATTTTACTCACAGTTCTCCAGGTTTTCAACAACCAGCCGAGTGCTGTGTCCTCCAGGTCAGGGATCCAGCCAAATCTCGGATAACTTAGGTGCACTTTACCGGGACCCCCTTCTGGTGTACCTTCCCGGGTCATCTCTCTGCTCTGGCTGTCACCCTCCTGCCATGCGCCTCACACTTAGTGTCCTAAGCCAGCAGCCTCGGATCCTGAAGGGGACATCTTCCTAGTCCCCTTGACCCTATGCGGCTGTCTTTTCAGCAATTAAGTGTGGATTTGGCTCCTGCACATGAAGATACCGCAGCTTCCGGTTTGGTAGCTGAGTGCTATAGTATCTCCACTAACCTGGGGCCGGTCGCCTCTGTGACCCGGTCCCTCCACCTGACTCTGGTCACCATCGGCGTGGATTCGGGCGCCACGGGTGGATTCCTAACTTCCTGTGCCCCTGGGACCCCTTCTCTGTCTCTGGAGCCCCTGACCGGCTCCTGCGTCTGTCCTCTCTTTCCCTTGTCCTGGGACGAGCCTTTCACCACTCCGGTCCCCAGGATGTCTCTCTCTGCCACTACACTCATGATAGACTCCTGTCACCAACTGAATGATGGGGAAGATGGCCGGCAGCTTGGATGGCATCGCTCTCCACAGGTGGAGCGTAGTCCCCAGGGCAGTGGAGTGGTTCATCCTGGCTCATACCTTGTCAGATGTTCACTCTGTCAATAGTACCCTCTTCAGTCAGTGGTTGCCACTCAAGAAAGTCACATACACACCACAGTTGCAGTTCTGTTACTTTTACTTGGGTGTTAAAACATGGCCACCGCATACATTCCTTGCCACTCTCCGGTACAGCTCTCTATCCAGAGCCGGGTTAGTAGAGTCAAGCCATGGTTGGTGCCCTTTCCTTCCTCTCTTGGTGTCTCAGTCTCTGGTGGGTGTCCTCTCCCTCAGCGCTATAAGGGGTAGTTCTCCTCTGAGGCAAGCGGGTCATCGCTCTGCTCCCCAGGCTCTCAACGCTCTCCGCAGCACAGAGCTCAAGTACCGACAGCTGCGCGTGCTTTTTTGTGTTCAGGGCACCATTAGGTTCCTCTCCCGGGCACTGCTCTCTAGTTCAGCCGCCTTCCCCAAGATGTGTCGGGTGTTTGGCCACAGCTCCCATTAGAAGTCTGGGACCTCCGGTTCAACAGCTTGGGTATAAAGTATCCGCACCATGTTCAGGGCTGGGTCCGCGTGTCGTCCACCAACCCCTCTGTCTGGTCAGATTCAGGCGTACAGGAAATTGCTGGCTCTCCCACACCCCAAGGGTCCTTCTCCTTCTCTGCCAGTCAGTTCTCTCCCTCCCATGGGTGAGAGTGGTGGTGGCGCTCCACACCGCCACTACGCTCCCGACTACCACTCCTCGTCAGCTGGTGTTACTCCTCCGGTCTCCTACTGATTCTCCTGTCTGTCACTTCCTGTTCCCCCTTTTTGTGACCTAGGCCCTCCCTCCGGATCCTCACATTGTTCCAAGGCGTAATGGGTGGTGTACTGTGTGTGCATTCTTAGGGCTCAACTGCACCATCCCAGCACTAACCCCAGGAGTGCAGTGCCTCTGGTGGCGGCTTACCCGGTGGGGCATCACAATTACACAGGACTGAAAGGACATGGACCCGGCGGCCTGTACCAACCCTGAGGCTTGTCTGGGTCCTGGACTGCAGACCATAGAGAAACAGAAGGAGTCCTAGGGGCACAGGTAGTGAGCAATCCACCTGTGTGCACGAATAGGCGGGAAAGCTTAAGGACTGGGCAGAAACCAGAGTGCTGGCTCTAAGGTGGCCAGGACGCTCCACACTCCAACCACAATACCATTCAGTTGCGGGGTCTTTATGTCCCGTGACCAAACGCCAGCACAGCGAAAAGAAGGCCGCCAAAATAAAGGGCCAGAGGTCAGGCAGGTCGTGCAACAAAGGCCCGTGGCCGCTGGATCGTAGCTTTGCTGCAGAAGTGAGAGAAAAAGAGGCCCGTGTAAAGGAACACAAAAGGGAGTGATCTGGACGAGCCATCCTGGCTGCTAATAGACTACCAGAACCGCCAATGCACTTTCTTGTAACTTGAACATCTGCTGAGAAAGCAAGGAAACTGGGTTGAAGCTCAGCACTGTGTGAGACTGTTATTTCTGTGCCTGAGGAGAGGTAGACTGAATCGCCGAGGCAGCAGCAGGAGCCTGCCTGAGCGTGACTCTGATCTTTGCGGCACAGCCAGCCCTACCCCACTGGCAACCCTGCACCCTCAATGAGTCCAACACTTCCACAGACTATACGTTGCCCTGAGGACTTGTTCTGCCTGTGGAGAGCTAAACCATCATTGCTGCTACTACCATCATCCCCAGAGGTCCTGACTGCAGCAGCGACTATACCGGCCTTATTCCACGGTGGCGTCACGACAAAACCTCTATTATTTTTATTTTTCTGTTTATTTTTATTTTCATCCATTTTTCTGCTTCCCCTTTTTAACTGATTGCATGACGAGGGGATCATGGACCGGGTCACGCCACCGTGACATCCCACAGCCCCCGACGAAATCGGGAGGGCCCGATTCTGAGTACCCCACGGTCCCCACCCTGGGCGAGTCACAGTACCTCTGTGGCGACTGGACCCTCAGAGACAGAGACAACAATTGCACCCAGGCAAAGACAACTTCTGTGCTCCAAGCTACGGCTGAATGACATGGTAGTCAACTTGATTTTTTCCTATACCTTCATTTAAAGCAAGGGTGGGGAACTCTAGGCCTTGAGAGCCACCAACAGGTCATGTTTTCAGGATCCCCTTAGTATTGCACAGGTGATAATATAATCACCTGCACAGGTGATGATTCAAACACGATGAAATGCTAAGGAAATCCTGAAAACATGACCTATTTGTGGCTCTTGAGGACTGGAGTTCCCCAGCCCTGATTTAAAGCATGACATCACAAAAGAGAGAAAAACTTCAGTATCAAAAACACAATAAAAACACATGCAACAAAAAACACACTCAAAAATTCAACGAAAAACATAAGTAACCTACCGTAACTTACTGTATATACTCGTGTATAAGCCGACCCGTGTATAAGCCGACCCCCCTACTTTTGCCCCAAAAATCTGGAAAAACGTATTGACTCGTGTATAAGCCGAGGGTGGATCCCAGCACAGGTATACAGCCCCCAGCAGTGTGGTATACAGGCCTCCCCAGTGGTAGTATACAGGCCTCCCCAGTGGTAGTATACAGCAGCCCCAGTGGTAGTATACAGCAGCCCCAGTGGTAGTATACAGCATCCCCAGTGGTACTATATAGCATCCCCAGTGGTACTATATAGCATCCCCAGCAGCCCCAGTGGTAGTATATAGCATCCCCAGCAGCCCCAGTGGTAGTATATAGCAGCCCCAGCAGTAGTATATAGCAGCCCCAGCAGCCCCAGTGGTAGTATACAGCAGCCCCAGTGGTAGTATATAGCATCCCCAGCAGCCCCAGTGGTAGTATATAGCATCCCCAGTGGTACTATATAGCATCCCCAGTGGTAGTATATAGCATCCCCAGCAGCCCCAGTGGTAGTATATAGCATCCCCAGCAGCCCCAGTGGTAGTATATAGCATCCCCAGCAGCCCCAGTGGTAGTATATAGCAGCCCCAGCAGTAGTATATAGCAGCCCCAGCAGCCCCAGTGGTAGTATACAGCAGCCCCAGTGGTAGTATATAGCATCCCCAGCAGCCCCAGTGGTAGTATACAGCAGCCCCAGTGGTAGTATATAGGAGCCCCAGCAGCCCCAGTGGTAGTATACAGCAGCCCCAGTGGTAGTATATAGCATCCCCAGCAGCCCCAGTGGTAGTATACAGCAGCCCCAGTGGTAGTATATAGGAGCCCCAGCAGCCCCAGTGGTAGTATACAGCAGCCCCAGTGGTAGTATATAGGAGCCCCAGCAGCCCCAGTGGTAGTATACAGCAGCCCCAGTGGTAGTATACAGCAGCCCCAGTGGTAGTATACAGCAGCCCCAGTGGTAGTATATAGCATCCCCAGCAGCCCCAGTGGTAGTATACAGCAGCCCCAGTGGTAGTATATAGGAGCCCCAGCAGCCCCAGTGGTAGTATACAGCAGCCCCAGTGGTAGTATATAGGAGCCCCAGCAGCCCCAGTGGTAGTATACAGCAGCCCCAGTGGTAGTATATAGGAGCCCCAGCAGCCCCAGTGGTAGTATACAGCAGCCCCAGTGGTAGTATACAGCAGCCCCAGTGGTAGTATACAGCAGCCCCAGTGGTAGTATATAGCAGCCCCAGTGTTAGTATATAGGAGCCCCAGCAGCCCCAGTGGTAGTATACAGCAGCCCCAGTGGTAGTATATAGGAGCCCCAGCAGCCCCAGTGGTAGTATACAGCAGCCCCAGTGGTAGTATACAGCAGCCCCAGTGGTAGTATACAGCAGCCCCAGTGGTAGTATATAGCAGCCCCAGTGTTAGTATATAGGAGCCCCAGCAGCCCCAGTGGTAGTATACAGGAGCCCCAGCAGCCCCAGTGGTAGTATACAGCAGCCCCAGTGGTAGTATATAGGAGCCCCAGCAGCCCCAGTGGTAGTATACAGCAGCCCCAGTGGTAGTATACAGCAGCCCAGTGGTAGTATACAGCAGCCCCAGTGGTAGTATATAGCAGCCCCAGTGTTAGTATATAGGAGCCCCAGCAGCCCCAGTGGTAGTATACAGGAGCCCCAGCAGCCCCAGTGGTAGTATACATCAGCCCCAGAGGTATATACAGCCCCAGTGGTAGTATACAGCCCCAGTGGTAGTATACATCAGCCCCAGAGGTATATGCAGCCCCAGTGGTAGTATACAGCCCCAGTGGTAGTATCCAGCAGCCCCAAAGGTATATACAGCCCCAGTGGTAGTAAACAGCCCCCCCTCCTTAATATGGGTCCCCCAGTATTAATAAACAGCCCCCCCCTCCTTATCATGTTCCCCCCAGGCTGCGGCAGCTCTCAAAATAACAAACAGTTTATACATCACCTTCCGTCGCAGCTTCTCCGGTCCTCCGCTCACCGGCTGCTTCTTCTTCTTGTGCCGACTTCTGTGACCGCGCGCAGGAAATGACGTCATCTCCTGCGCCCGGTCACATGACACCGGCACAAGAAGAAAGAAGAAGCCGGCGAGCGGTGGACCGGAGGACCGGAGAAGCTGCGTCGGAAGGTGATGTATAAACTGTTTGTTATTTTGAGAGCTGCCGCAGCCTGGGGGGAACATGATAAGGAGGGGGGGGCTGTTTATTAATACTGGGGGACCCATATTAAGGAGGGGGGGCTGTGTATTGCAATATGCACGGCATCCCCCCGCCGTTGATGGACGGGGGGATGCCGTGCATATTCATTGCACTAATGAGGCGGCCCCACGTGACCGCGGCCCCCTCCTGCCTCCTCCAGCTCCCGGTCACAGCCCCCCCCCACAGCATACCGTATTGACCCGTGTATAAGCCGAGGGGGGGACTTTTCAGCCCAATTTTTGGGCTGAAAAGCTCGGCTTATACACGAGTATATACGGTACTTAATTTCAAAAACTCACCAAATACTCATTGAGGGAATGTAGCAAAAGTGAAAACTGGTGTACTTTAGCAAGAAAATTGTGAATTTTTAAAAAGTTGCATTTAACGAAACAAACAGTTTAACAAACTCTGCCCACTCACGGCACATGTGACCTGAATATGACTGTAAGGGGGACTCAACCAGTGGCGTAACTTGAAGCTCATGGGCCCCGATGTGAAAGCTCCAACGAGGTCCCCAATTATTACAAATCTTTAATAGCAAAAGTCTTTTTCTACAGGCCAAGAGACTTTGGGGGCCCCCAAGGCTCCAGGGCCCGGGTGTGATTGCAACCCCTGCACCTGTTGTAGCTACGCCCCTGGGATCCACTTCTCATTCATCCAATCACCTATCTCAATAGGATGACAATCAGCTAAGCGCACCCCACAGCAGTTCACTCATCTATACTCCACTTCTTGCTCCCACCACTCTCAGCGTTTAAGGTCAGAAAATCTCCTGCTTTTGATACCACACTAACACATGCCACCGGTGGCGTACCTCTCTCTCTCAATAATACCAGTGTGGGAGCATCTGGTTGCATACCTATTTCCGCTGGATCCGATTTTCAATGATGCGCCCCCAAGTGGGCATGTAATTTAGAATTGTATACTTGGCATGCCCAGACCAAAATCCCGGATCTGGCGTCCGGAGGATCCAGCAGGGTTCAGGGTCCACTGGATCCAGGTTACATAGACCTACATTTTAATTCAACCCAGAATGCCCCTGATCTCGGTGTTCACAGTTTTGTCATTGGGACAAAATTCGAAACCAAATGTGGTTTTGGTCTCAGTGCAAAAACTGGTGACACCAAGATCAGGGGCAAACGGGAAGAACTGGATGCACCCACAAGTTCCTATGCCCCACTGAAAATCAGTGGGGCCAAAAACTGATGCGGGTGCACCCCGTTTCAGCCGGATTCACACTGATGTAAAAAAACGACTATGTGAAACCAGTCTAACAGAAGAGCATGGCACTCTTTGGCCGGCTGCCGCTGTAGTTTACATTGTAGGATAAAGATGCTGAGCCGCTGCAAAAACAATGGCAAACGTGCCAGTGGGTGTCTAAGGGTATGAAGAGAAATATTGGAATTTGAGAGTCCTCCGTGGTTGATACCTTTCAATGGCTAACTGAAAAGATGGTAAGAAGAAGCAAAGCAAGCTTTCGAGACTCTATGGCCTCTTCATCAGGCTCATAATGACACAAATTCTGAAGACACACATACAGTATATACATATACAGGGTAGGATGATGCAGTGAATACAACAGGTGACGTAAAGCAGAAAATAGTAGTCAGTCTTGGGAGGGGGAAGTAAAATCAAATTTCCGAGATAAGAGGCACAGACTGTATTATAGTTCTATGATTAGTGGTTGGTCAAAACCTGAAAATTCCTCAATGAATGTAGAAAGACATAAATCAATGTGAGACATTCATTCCTGCTTTAATTGTGTCAAAGTTCTTTATCAGTTTATATTCTCACACTCTCCTGTCTCGCTGTGATCTGAAGTCACCTCTTAGAATTAGCATTTTCATATCCAATATTGTGTGATCAGGCCTACAACAATGTCTAGGCACAGGTAAATCTCCACACTCAGGGCCTGATTGAGTATTGAAGCTCACTTCTTATTTGATTTAGGGTTTTAACAGATTTTTTTTCATTCCAAATTCATCAAGGTGGCGCACACAACTAAATTGTACACAAAGCCCAAAATGATCTTTTTTGCTTTTTCTCATGTAACCGTGACTCTTAAGTGCAAAAGGTTATATTTTTTTCAAAATGTCACCCCCCAAAATTACGACTTATTACATGACTTACATAAAGTCACTCCAGAGGACTGGAGCCGATTTGCAATAAATTCTATGAGTTTTTTGAAAAGTAAAAAAAAATTGCTATTAAAAATGTGAAACTTTTGCACTTAAAAGTGACGTAAATGGTTAAAGGGGAAAAAAAAAAACAATTTTGACTTAGCACAAAATTGTAGAATGGCGACCACAGTTTTTATGAATTTGGAGCCAACACCACAGGTGCCCTGGTGTGCACATGCCTGTGGCCTAATCTACATTGCTATATGGAGGAAAAAGTATAGGATATAGATGATAACCTGCTTTGTACTGACCTCTAGTGTCTGAATGCTGTATTGCACAATGCTTTACTTTAATATTGAGACTTTAGGTTTTCAACATTAGGATAAGTTCCTGTGCGTTTTTGATCCGTTTTTTTTTGTGCTGTGTTTTTGTTGAATTTTCAGCAGCAAAACTGGATCAGTTTTTGTGAAAAAAACACTTAATCTGTTTTTGATCCATTTTTGATCCATTTCTTTGTGCTTTTTTCCCCATTAACAATGGTTTTAAGGGAAAAAACGGAGGAGAAAAAACAGATCACAAATGACAAACTTATTCTTTTTCTGGAAACGGACGAGTGAAGAATGCAGCATTTCTGAAAATTCGTTGACTTTGCCGGGATCACAGAAAATGATCCGTTTTCCATGCAACAATGGATCACAAAAAATGGCTTAAAAATGCGCTGTGTGAACATGGCCTTACGAATGTCAATTAAAGTCATAGTCCAGTACTGAATAATTGATTACTTATCCATAGGATAGATGATCAATATGAGATTAGAGGGAGTCCACCACCCTCACTGATCAGCTGTAATCAGTTGCTTTAATAAGTGATGTATAGTAAAGCACATTGATTAGTGCAGTGCTTTTCAACTCCAGTCCTCGAGGGCTGCAAACAGGTAATGCTTTCAGAATTTTCTTAGTATTGCACAGGTTATACCAGGACAGGGCTGGCGTCAGCACACGGCATACACGGGCAAGTGTCGGGGCCCTGAACTGCTGGGGGGGCCCACTGGCCATTAGGGACAGGCAGTCCTGACAGCCAGGGGCTCATTAGAGACAGACAGCCCTGTCAATGAGGAGCACATCAGGGACATTCAGCAACAAGCTGAGTGCTCTGCTGCACTGTCAGTGCACATGGCTAATTTGCATTTGATGCAGATCAGCCATGTGCAGGCTCCCAGGGCTGTGGAGCTTCCTCCTGTGCAGACTGAAGCAGTGATGAGTTATCACCCATCAACCTCATCACATTGCAGCAGGCAATGAGGAGGGAGCACAGACTGGAGCCTGCTGCAAGGATGCGGTGGGGACAGCATCTGCAGAGAAGGACACAGCCCAGGGAGCGGAGGGAAGGTGAGAATAATCGTTTTTTTTTTGTTTGTTTGTTTTTTACTGTGAGGCCAGGAGGGGGACATATATACCAGCAGGAGAACCACCATATTATAGATTATCTAGAGGCTGCTACTGGGGTATATGGAGGCAGTGCTGGGTGTATATGGAGGCTGTGCTGGCAGTAAATGGAGGCTGTGCTGGGGTTTATAGAGGCTGTGCTGGCTGTATATAGAGGCTGTGCTTAGGTATATGGAGGCTGTGCTGGCTGTATATGGAGGATGTGATGGCTGTATATGAAGGCTATGCTGGGGTATATAGAGGCTGTGCTGGCTGTATATGGAGGCTGTGCTGGCAGTATATAGAGGCTGTGCTGGGGTATATAGAGGTTGTGCTGGGGTATATGGAGGTTGCACTTGGGTATATGGAGGCTGTGCTGGGGTAAATGGAGGGTGTGCTGGGGTAAATGGAGGCTGTACTGGCTGTATGTGGAGGTTGTGACTCACCGTGGCCGGGACTCCGGTTTAGACAGGCGATGCTTCCTTCCTCCTTGTCACGGGTGGACCGCACCTGCCGGTAGTGGGGCCCGGTGTAGTGCAGATCAAAAGTGAAGACGTCTTGGTGGAACAGATTAAAGGGGTTTTAATTTATTCGTGACGCCACCTATGAGTAGATTCGGTAAGGGCTACCGACCCTGCGGAGCCCCCGGGGGATGGATAGCAGCTAGATGTTACGCTCCCCACAGGCTGAGCGGTGATCCCGGAGGCTGGAGCTGCTCAAGATGTTGTGCGGCAGCTGCGGTTACCTTTTAGTGCGACGGACAGTTCATAAGGAAGCACGGACACAGAAAGTCTCTGCAACAGGTCTTTACTGTAACCAGCAGGCAGTACATGGCATACAGTGGTTGAGTAGTAGACCAGGTGGACTCAGCAGTGATGGTGTCCCTTAGAGATCCGCAGTGTTCCTCCATTCTACCTACTTAGTTACCAGTGTCGCCCAGGAATACCAGGTCGGGTACGGGGAGGCTGCTTCAATGCCCTATCCATGATGTACGTTCTGGATGTTTTGGGGAGCCTTGGATCCCTCAGTGGGTACACCGCTGGTTAGACGACTGGAAGTTGGCTGGTGGTGGGGTGCTCCTGTAGAGCTGGTCCTCCACTCTTCTGGTTCGCGTGGCAGAGGTGAACTGCTGCCAGCTTCGGTACCAGTGAACCGGCTGTGAGTTGTGGGCACGGGAGTCTTTTGGGAACCCGTGTAGATAATGCCCAATCCCGGTGGTTAAGGCCTCAGGTGCTGACACCCGACCGGTGACGGCCCAGGGGCCCGCACGGGGTGCGGAGCCCCCACTCCTCTCCAAGCTCTAGTCTTAGACCCTTCTTCTCCGAGTTCTAGACTATTCTCTTCTCTGTCTAGATTATTGTGTGTTCTACTACACTACCCTAACACTCCACCCCCCAGGACCTATGATTGGTCCCCTGTTCTAGGTGTTGCATGTAGGGTTGGATCTCTATGTTAACCGGATCATTGCTGAGTCAGAGAATATTGCGGCTGCAGTTATGGCTGCAATACCCTCTTGTGACGCACTCGTTGCGGGGCGCCACAGTTGTGCTGGCTGTATTTGGAGGCTGTGCTGGTGACTCGCCCCATGGGGGCCGTGGGGTACTCGGTCATTGCTAGGGATGTCACGGCGGCGTGACCCAGTCCGTGGCCCCGGAGCGGTCAATTGAATGGGGGATGTAACCAGGGGACTCAGCTTCAGGGATGGGAAACTAGGGAAGGTTCTTCAGCGGATAGGGTCAAGGAACGACAGCTGCTCTAGGCCTGCCTCCTATACTCTGGGGGATTCCTCGTCCTCATCCCCATACTCCCAGGCCCTCTGGTCACCACTCTCCATGGTGCCTTCATGATGCAGCGCTGCCTTCTTGCTCCTCCATCTGTGTCGCTCCAGGTCTCCTGCTCCCTTCTTTGGGCGGTTCCTCTTTCTGGCGTCGTCGGCCACACCAGGGGGTGGATCTCTCTGGCCGATTGACAAATCCTGCTGCATAAGAGTTCCTTTGGTGGGCGGGTGGGCCGCAGAACCACCTAAGGCATGGATGGATTTCCACAACAGGTAACCTACATACACCCAACACCTTCCATCCCAGAACAGTAGGGGGAGCTCCACTTGCTGCCTTTAAGCAAGATCCCCTATAAATACTGGTGCTGGGGGCGGAGTTAGCTAGAGTGTGCAGTTGCTAGGAGAACTGTGAAGATGTCCTGGTGTGTCAGAGCCATGCTAGGCCCGAGCCAGTTGACCAGTCAGCCAGTATGAGGGCCTGAGAGTGAGGTTGAAGGCAAAGCTTAAGGAGCAGAAGAGCAGACTGGAGGCAGAGGAGCCATATCAGTTCACCCCAGGAAGCAACAGAGTCCGAGTCTGCGGGAGAGCATCAAGCCCAGCAGAAACACCGGTTCACCGAGGGGACTCCAGTCTCCCGGACACCTGTCACGCAACCAATAGGGGAGGCAAAGACCGCAGGAGAAGTCATAGTGGTAGCCCACACAGAGGTTCTCGACACTACAAGTGGGTGAAAGAAAGACACAGAGGAGATCAGGCTTAGTTTTACATAGGTCAGAGGCTTCAACAAGGGAAAAGAGACAAGGAGGCCTTATCCATCACTCACTGTGGAAATCCAGAAGTGCCATCCTGACCACCTGGAGTGTACCCTGGACAGTGCCTGCCATAACACCAGTAAAGGTACAGAAATGATCCACAGTGTGTGTCAGTTTGTCCATCCCTGAACCCATCCGGCCTAGAGACTGTCACCGCTGCCTGGCTGCCTAATCACCTCCCTGTGCAAATCCCCATTACTTCATCACTGCCCCGGGGACCCCGCTCCACCTGTGGGGAACCGTACTACCTAAGCTGCCCATCCATCATTCCCGAAGGTCTGAATCAGCACTGGTGCCTTCACCAGAATCCACAGTTGACTTCACAAGACTTTATTATTTCCCGTTTTTGTTTTTCCCCCTTTTACAAGTGACCCCAGGGTACGGGTCTGGGCAGTCCACCAGTGACATACCCCTTAGAGTAAATGCCCGGATACTGAGTTCCCATAGACCCCTGGACGGGTCATGGGCACGGCTTTTCGCACCTTTTGGCGACTGGGTCCATGAAGAGAGGCCGCACCACTCCCTCCTTGATGATCATGGCGCCTGTTCTTTCTGGCTGGGCACTGTTTACAGTTAACAAACACAGTTTCTGAGGCACACGAGGCCCGGGTTTAATGGGCCGGTGATCCTGTTCGTGACGCCAAGTTGACTCGCCCCGTGGTGGCTGTGGGGTACTTGGAACTGGGCCCTTCCGTCTGTGTCATTGTTGGGGATGTCACCGCAGTCGGACCTGGCACGTGGCTCGAATGGGGGTAGTAACTAGGGGACTCAGCTTCAGGGATGGGAGATTAGGGAAGGTTCTTCAGCGAATAGGGTTACCAGACCTGGGGATACTTGTTTACGTGACGCCACTCACGGGTTGCGGCTAGTAGTAGCCGCCGCTGCTACACAGTTCCACTGGGATTGATGGCAAGGCAGCTTAGTTGGTAAGCCCTCCATGGGTAGGCCTGTTCCCAGGGCAGCTGATGTTACTATGTGAGTTGGAGCTGATATTACAGTGTAGGGGCGCAGCAAGAACCTCACAGACACAGCAGGGTGCAGTCTCAAGATGTTTACTCACAGTGTTGTCATTCCCGGTTACAGCAGTCATCACCGTTGCAACAACCTGCAGAGCACTGAGTCCATGGAGATGGATAAGGGGATCCAGATTACTCCCAAATAACAGGGGGCACTAACCGGTACCCCTTTCTACTGTCCTTCCTCGGTCGAATCTTCTTCTGTGCTTGCTTCGCTCTCCTGCCCTGCGCCTCACACACAGTGCCCTGAGCCAGTGGCCGCGGGTCCTTCTTCTTCAAGTTCATTGATATTTGTACTTGTTATAACTCTTAAATAAAGAATTATATATAAAAAAAAACTGCATGGTTAAACAACCATCCATTGTTATATTTCTCTGCACATATTAACTTCCATCATTTTTATAAACCTGTAGCGCAGTTTCTACACCAGCCAGTCAAATTACATTAAATCCACCTTTTCATTAATTTGGTGCTACGATGTCATGTAACATTTGTTGAGTTGATATTGGAGAGAAATTACCTTAAAGGGAATCTGTCATCAGGTTTTTGCAGCATGATGCAGGGGCAGAGACCCTGATCACAGCAAAGTATCACTTATTTTATTGGTTTCAGTAGTTTTGATGTAATCTCTGCTTTCTCTGCTGCAGATCTAGCAGATCTCTGAATGCAGAATGACCCACCTACATGACTGATTGTCAGCTTTTTGTGTACACTTCATAAGCAGAAAGTTGCTAATCAGTGATGGGGCAGAGTAACACAGAGCTCATGAATGTTGAGGACTACATAGAAGCAGGTTTGCTAGTCATCTAATGATAATCCCCTGCTGACAAAACTACAACAATCAGCCCAGTAAGTGACACATTGCTGGAATTAGGGCGTCTGTCTCTACATTAGGCACATCCGTGTAAAAAACACAAGTGTTGCATGGTCCATTTTGGACATTCATATAGAAATCCGTGTGTGTCATCCATTAGTCATCCGTGTGCCATGTCAGTGTGTGGCATCCGTGTGATACCTACCGGGAAAAAAAACCTCATATCACTGAAATTAATATTTTTTTATGTGTAAAAGATTTGCAGAAATAGATAAGTGATAAATTATGATAGAGAGAAAGATACATAAATATATTAAATAGATGATATATGGATGTTAAACAGCTACATAATGTCCCACCCACCTACGTATTCTAAGCTTTCACCCTTTAGTGCCTTTCATGTGGTTCTATAGGATATTAAGCCTTGTATTTAGCCACAAAATAAATAATTACAAAAATGACATAGGGTCCTCCTTCTTTTTGATAGCCAGCTAAGATAAAGCAAACAGCTGCAGCCCACAGCTGGCAACTTTACTGTATATGATACTAAGGATACTGATACTAAAAATATAGGGCTTGTCTGGGGTTGTAGAGGAGCCCTTCCTTCCTTCTGTCCTACCTTATTTCCTTCCTTCCTTCCATCCTTCTATCCTTTGTTCCTTCCTTCCATGAACCTGTATCCTTCCTTCATTCCTTCCGTGAACCTGCATCCTTCCTTCCATCCTTCCTTCTGTGAACCTGTATCCTTCCATCCATCTGTCCTTCCTTCCATCCTTCCTTCCTTCCATCCTTCTGTGAACCTGTATCCTTCCTTCCATCCTTCCGTGAATCTGTATTCTTTCCTTCCATCGTTCCATCCTTCCGTGAACCTGTATCCTTCTTTCCATCCTTCCGTGAACCTGTATCCTTCCTTCTTTCATTCCTTCCATGAACCTGTATCCTTCCATCCATCCTTACTTCCTTCCATCCTTCCGTGAATCTGTATTCTTTCCTTCCATCGTTCCATCCTTCCGTGAACCTGTATCCTTCTTTCCATCCTTCCGTGAACCTGTATCCTTCCTTCTTTCATTCCTTCCGTGAACCTGTATCCTTCCATCCATCCGTCCTTCCTTCCATCCTTCCTTCCATCCATCCTTCCATGAACCTGTATCCTTCCTTCAATCCTTCCGTGAACCTGTATTCTTTCTTCCATCGTTCCATCCTTCCGCGAACCTGTATCCTTCCTTCCATCCATCCTTCCGTGAACCTGTATCCTTCTATCCATCCTTACTTCCTTCCATCCTTCCGTAAACCTGTATGCTTCCTTCCATCCTTCCTTCCTTCCGTGAACCTGTATCCTTCCTTCCATCCTTCCTTCATTACATCCTTCCGTGAACCTGTATCACGAAAGGATGGAAGGAAGGATACAGGTTCACGGAAGGATGGAAGAGGGAAGGATGGAAGGAAGGATACAGGTTCATGGAAGGAAGGATACTGGTTCACGGAAGGATGGAAGGAAGGAAGGATGGATGGAAGGATACAGGTTCACGGAAGGAAGGATACAGGTTCACGGAAGGATGGAAAGAAGGATACTGGTTCACGGAAGGAATGAAGGAAGGATACAGGTTCACGGAAGGAAGGAAAGAAGGATAGAAGGAAGGAAGGGAGGAAGGAAGAAGGAAGGAAGCAGGAAGGAAGGAAGGATAGGAAGGAAGGAATGAAATAAGGTAGGATAGAAGGAAGGAAGGGATCCTCAACAACCCCAGACAAGCCCTATATTTTTAGTATCAGAATCCTTAGTATCATATACAGTAT
This sequence comes from Allobates femoralis, assembly GCA_033576535.1. Lineage (NCBI taxonomy): Eukaryota > Metazoa > Chordata > Amphibia > Anura > Aromobatidae > Allobates > Allobates femoralis. Next base: position 68,814,976 of record JARQOC010000003.1, read on the forward strand.
ACTCCATACAAACATCCCCAACACTTCATTCTCTTGCAGGCAGGGGTGTAACTACAATAGGTGCAGGGGTTGCGATCGCACCCGGGCCCTGCAGCCTAGGAGGGCCCCAAAAGTCCCTTTGTCCTATAGAAAAAGACTAATACTATTAAAGATTTGTAATAATTGGGGGCCCTGTTGAAGCTTTCGCATAGGGGCCCCTGGGCCTAAAGTTACACCACTGCTTGCAGGTACTGATTGGACAGGCTGCTTCAATCATTATTCACACTGTTATGTGGCACCCCATGGGTTAATGTGCCACAATAACATCACATGGGTTCTCTCCCCCACTACACACTAACAAACACTACCACCTCTGGGCAATAGAGGGAGCACCTCCTGCTTCCATATATACTCTTGTCCATGAGGGAGAGCGGAGTTCAGCTCGGAGCAGGGCTAAGAAGAGGACACAGAGCAGAGTTAGCTCAGTGCAGACCTAGTAAAGGGTCAGAGGAACAAGGAGAACGAAGGACAGAGGAACACGTCTGGGAGCTGGAGTGATACCATCACTTGCCCCAGAAGTACGCACAGAGAGACGGACACCGGATCCGGTACTGTGTCTGGCACCCACAGCACAGCGAATCCAGGAACAGCGGGATCTCTAGATGCCCCCTAGTACCAGAGTGAAGCAACACGAGGGGTCAGTGCAGCATAGAGGACCCAAGTTTCCTAGCCAAGTGGTACCAGCAGCATACAGAGAGAGACGTGAGGAATCCCAGCAGCTTAGCTTGAAGCAGCAGCTCAGGACACACACACAGTGCAGCACAAGGAGGCCAACGACCCGGACAGGGTGTGGGGAGAGAGCCCAGCTCCATTACAGACTCCGTGGACTATAATCTGCAATAATATCAGCAGTAAAGCCTTGGAAAACAACTTTGGAGTCTGTGTAGTGATTGCGACCTTTGCTCCAGATTCAGCACAGAGACAATTCCTCCCTGCAGATCCAGCCTGTCAGCTCTGCAGCATCAGGGCAAGAAGGGAATTACAGTATCAACTAAACGTAAGTGTGTGTGTGTCCTCCAACTCTTCCCCACCATCTATAACCCCAATAGACTTTAACCCTTTTTACTGCCCCGGGGATACAGTTCTCCCCACTGGAACTATACCACCTCCGCTGCCATTCCATCACCCCCGGAGGTTCTGCAGCAGCGGCGGCCCCATTACTGGCCGCACCAAGTGGGTGGCGTCACCCGTGACAATATCCCTTGTAAATATTTCCCTTTTATTGTGCTGAGCCAGGGACACGGTCCGGACCAGGCCACCAGTGACATCCCCAGCAGCAGATCGGTCCGGTACCGAGTACCCCACGTCCCTTGGGGCTCAACAACCTGGCATCACGAACAGGATCTACCCGGTCCAAAAGAATTGGACCCTGTGCGCCATCTGAACTGTATATTTGAGAATCCGCCATTTTGGACGCGCGCGCGGGAAAGAGAGGGGGCGGTACCCTGCATTGGCGCGAACCCAGCCTCCTCCCTTGGTGCTGACAACATCCGGCGGGGAAGGAGATCCCTGCTGCGCCCCGGAACCTCCCAGAGACATCCGGACGGAAGCGGAAGACGGAGGGCGCATAATAACTAAGGGGGCCCAAGATGTCGCAGGCCGATGCACAAGATGGCGACGGAGTAGCCGATGGAGCTGCAGCGCCGGGTCAGCCAGTAGCGTCCGGCGGTGCAGCGGCGCAAGGAACAGCATCCATAATGCCATTCCTGATGCCGTATACTCCAGGGGCAATGTGGCTGCCCCAATACTCCGGTGAGCCTCATACACTAACTGACTTTATGCAAAAGATTAAAGAGTATTATGTGATGTATCCCCTCACTGAAGCCCAGCGTGTAGGCATGATAATGGGACAGTTAACGGGCAATGCACGGCGTGAGGTGGCGTCCTGGCTGGACACAGATAAGGACACTGTAGAGCATCTAGCAGCCAGACTAAAAGCAACGTTTGAATCTGCTGTTGATACCCGGGCTAAGATGAGGTTCTTTGCATGCCACCAGAAACCTAAACAGAGTGCCAGAGACTTTGCCTTGAACTTGCAGGAAGCACTCAAAGCCCTTAAGCTGGTAGAACCTGCTTTAGCCCCGGGAGCTGATAAAATGCTATTTGACCAATTTATTGAGGGCCTTCATTCCCCTTCCCATCGAGGACAGTTAAGCATGGTACTGCTGCAGAACCCTGACATGACATTTACTGAGCTGAAAGATAGAGCTATCCGTCTGCAGCAGCTGGAGGAACCAAGGGAATTAACATCTGTGCTTGACACTGCAGCAGCACCTCAGCAGGCGGCAGCGCCAGTGACATCTGCCATGTCAACGACTGCTGCTGAGGCCAGGGACTACATCTCCAATGCAGCCATCAACCAAAAGCTAGATGCCCTGACAGACACCGTGATCTCCATGGCCAAGGTCATCAAGGAACTGCGAGAGTCAAAACCTGCACCCAAGATCGAGTTGGCGACCAGCAGAGAGGATGTTCCGTGGACGAGGCCTAGAAGATACCCAGCAGCAAGAGGACGACCCAGCGATCGCTACCAACCAGATGGACAGCCCGTCTGCCGCCGTTGCCAGAAACCAGGTCATTTTGCTCGAGAGTGTCCTTTAAACGACGATACCCTGGGCAGGCGGGCCGCTCCCCAGGAATGAACACTCAAGGCCCCTCAGCCTCGGTATGACAAATTCGTGGGAGGAAAGCCGGTGATCCTATTGTGTTGGATGGCATTCCCTTCAGTGCCTTGCTGGATACTGGGTCCCAAATAACATCTATCCCACATGTTCTATATAAAAGGTACTGGGCTGATTCAGACATTACTAATGCGCCAGATGGCTTTAACTTTGAAGTGTGGGCTGGTAATGGATTGATGATACCAAAGGTTGGATTTAGAGAGATGAATATTCAGGTTGGGAAGGTAGAATTGCAGAAACAGGGTATTATAATCGTAGATGTCGACCGGCGAGGCCGTGAACCCGTGATGGTGGTAGGAATGAATGTCATTGAGAAATGTTTTTCCGAAGTGTTAAGTGTTTTACAGCAAATCGCCGAGACTGCCGGAACAGGACAACAGAGGCTTCTGCACAAAGAGATCAAAGCCCTGATGTTGAAGCAGCAGGTAGAAATCTCCGGAGGTGAGATCGGCAGTGTAGAGTAAGTGACCCAATACCCATCGTAATTCCTCCCAAAACTGAAATGTTAGTGTGGTGCAGAGCCGCAATAGGCATTAAAGGGCAACACTATCAGGCCCTGGTAGAACCCGTGTACTCAGACAGTAGACCGACCATACTCACTGCTAGAGGGGTGGTTGACGTACACAGGGGAAGAGTGCCATTACGCCTATTAAAACTGCGGAGAAGATGAGATCACATTACCAAAGTATGCTACCATGGCTAAGTTGTACACGGTTGATAACAACAACATCACCGCGCGAGCCCTTGAACCCGTCATGTCAGGCGGATGACAATGGCTCAGAGGGGAAGCTGGAGGATTGGTGCCAAAAGTTGCATGTAGGTACCAGTTCTGCACCTCCCCGTCACAAGCATGGAGTATACCGGGTAGTGAAAGAATATGAGCAGATATTCAGCAAACACCCGTTAGACTTTGGGCAGATCAAAGGGGTAGAGCACACTATACCCACAGGTAACCATCAACCTATAAAAGAAAGGTATAGACCCTTACCACCAGCTCACTACCAAACCACCAAAGACATGCTCAGAGAAATGAAATCTGCAGGGGTAATAAGAGACAGTTGTAGCCCCTGGGCAGCACCTCTAGTGTTAGTCAAAAAGAAGGATGGGACCATGAGAATGTGCGTAGATTACCGGCAGATTAACCACATTACACATAAGGACGCATACCCATTACCTAGGATTGAAGAGTCATTAGCTGCATTAAAATCTGCTAACTACTTTTCCACCCTTGATCTGACTAGTGGGTACTGGCAGGTTCCTGTGGCCGAGGCCGACAAGGAGAAGACAGCGTTTACTACGCCGATGGGCCTCTGTGAGTTTAATTGTATGCCGTTCGGACTCTGCAACGCACCCGGGACCTTCCAACGTCTGATGGAGAGCTGCCTAGGACACAAGAACTTTGAAACTGTCCTCCTGTACCTAGATGACGTCATAGTATATTCGAAGACGTACGAGCAACATCTACAAGACCTGGCAGAAGTGTTCGAAGCTTTATCGAAATATGGCATGAAAATCAAGCCATCCAAGTGTCACCTTCTCAAACCAAAGGTACAGTACCTGGGACATGTCGTGAGTTCAGAGGGAGTAGCACCGGATCCTGATAAAGTCACGGCAATAAGGGATTGGCCAAGACCTACGAATGTAAAAGAAGTGAGGCAATTCCTGGGCCTGGTAGGCTATTATAGAAGATTTATCCGAGGATTCACGAAGCTAGCAGCTCCTCTGCAAGACATTCTGGTAGGACGATCAAAGAAGACTTCAAACTGTAATTCCCTGGCATGGTGGGATGAAGAAAGAGAAAATTCCTTCAATCAGCTAAAAAGTGCGCTGACGGGAGAAGAGATCCTGGCATATCCTGATTACCATCAACCATTCATTCTTTACACGGATGCCAGCAACGTGGGACTGGGAGCAGTATTGTCGCAGAAGCAAGGAGGCAAAGAACGAGTTATTGCCTTTGCAAGCAGGAAGCTCCGGCCTACAGAACAAATCCCGAGAACTACAGCTCCTTCAAGTTAGAGCTACTGGCAGTAGTCTGGGCTGTAACCGAACGCTTTAAACATTACCTGGCAGGTGCAGAATTCACCATCTACACGGATAACAACCCGTTGACTAACCTGGACACAGCCAAATTAGGTGCTTTGGAGCAGCGATGGATAGCCCGGCTATCAAACTACAACTTTGTCATCAAATATCGGGCAGGCCGCAAGAATGGGAACGCAGATGCCTTATCCCGGATGCCGCACCTGAAAGACGTGGAAGAGGAACCGGAAGAGTTGGAAGAGATTGAACTACCGGCCTTTCATCGTTCAAGGGTAGAAGATTATCGACCCGGCATCTACCAAAAGAAACAAGAAATAAACCTTAACCCGTTAAGACACTACGGATGGGCTGAAGCTCAAGATACTGATCCAGCCATGAAGCTAGTGAAAGAACTGCTTACGCAACAACATGCACACCCTGGACAGAATGCCCCAGCTGAAGCTGTACAGCTATGGAAGGATAAAGGCAAGTTGTTCCTGCATCAAGGGAAGCTCTGTAGACGATTTACCAATCCCAAGACGCATGAACTGGTCTGGCAGATAATCGTGCCCAAGCGAGACACTCAAATGGTCTTAGAGGCTTATCATGACAACGCAGGTCATTTCGGATGGAAGAAGTTAGAAGCAATCCTGAGAGACAGATTCTATTGGGTTGGCATGAGAGGATCCATTGAACTATGGTGCAGAAGATGTGCCGCATGCAACCTCAGAAGGAAAGATCTACAGAAAGCTCCACTTCAGCCAATAGTAACCAAGCAGCCACTTGAGCTAGTCGCGTTAGACCACGTCAAGTTGTCACCAAGCCGGTCAGGCTATATCTATGCCCTAACCATCGTGGACCATTACTCACGCTTCTTAGTGGTGGTACCAGTCAAAGACTTGACAGCGAAGACGGCAGCAAAAGCATTCCAGACGCATTTCTGTAGACCACATGGTTACCCAGAACAAGTCCTTGCAGACCAAGGTCCAGCTTTTGAATCAGAACTATTCAAGGAATTCTGCAATATGTACGGTTGTAAGAAGATTCGCACAACAACGTATCATCCCCAAACAAATGGTCTATGCGAGAAAATGAATCATATAGTAATCGAACTGTTAAAGACCTTACCGGAATCAGAAAGAAACCAGTGGCCAGATAAATTACCGGATTTGGTAGACTTATACAACCATGTCCCCGTGAGTTCTACAAACTGCACTCCAGCTTATCTTATGCGTGCAAGACGCGGTAAGCTACCAATTGATCTCGAAATGGGAATTGAAAAACCAGATACAGAATTAGAAGAAGCAGATTGGGATATCAAACGTCAGAAACAGTATCACCAAGTGCAAGAATGTGTAGAGAGAAACCTACAACAAGCAAGAGCAAGACAAGAGAAGGCTTTTAACAAACATGCTCAAGCAATGCCATTACAAGAAGGTGATCAAGTTCTCAAGAGAAAGAGACGTACAAACAAACTGGATAATCAGTGGGAAACCGTCCCATACACAGTCTTACCATCTAACCTAGACAATGTTAAAACCTATTTGATAAGCAAAGATGAAGGAAGAACTTCACAAGTCGTATCTCGTGATCAGCTTAAATTGTGTCCTGAAACACTGAAGACACCTGAAGTCATAGAACCCGTACAGGTCCAACCTACCCAAGAAAAAGAAGAAGTATTCCACACGGTACTAGGAGATTTTCCCTAAAACATGGCCAAATTACCATGGAGCAGTTGTCGTACCCATGATTGCATTCCCTTCAATGATAGACCCAAAACCAGACCCTGTGTTACCGAACCTGTGTTACCGAACCCGTGGTACCTGAAGAAGACCCAAGACTTGAAGAACTGGAAGTAGAATCCGAAGAGGAAGAACAGATTCCTGGTCCCAGTGAACTTGCCAGTCCTGCAGTCAGACCTCCATCTGCCATAACACCATGCACCCCAAATAGGTACACGTCCACTCACACTTTCATACTAACTCCACCAACATTGCGCAGATCAGAGCGTAGTACCCAAGGTCAGATACCAGCTAGATACACAGAATAAAATGCAGAATTAAATGAGTAATGTAAATATGTTTGTTTAAATGTAAATTGAACTCAGTGGACAAATGTATATAGTTCTTGCAACGTTAAAAAGCCCAGTACCTACAGAGACTATCCTGTATGAACTTTGAAATCTCCTTATTTACTTATGGACCATACATACCACGGACTGACTGGTTGTGGTAAGAACTCTCTTGTATATATTCATCAGCCCGGAGGCAATAGACTAAACCTCTGGAAAGACTGCTTTTTGACTTTTCGAACTCTTTTTCACATTCTAGTGATTTTTGTACTTTTTCATTTTTAAGTTTATGTCAATATTAATTGTGTTTAATTGTTGTTTACTTGTTTTTCTACAGTCCCGGAGTACTGTATTTAACTAAGGGGGAATGTGGCACCCCATGGTTAATGTGCCACATTAACATCACATGGGTTCTCTCCCCCACTACACACTAACAAACACTACCACCTCTGGGCAATAGAGGGAGCACCTCCTGCTTCCATATATACTCTTGTCCATGAGGGAGAGCGGAGTTCAGCTCGGAGCAGGGCTGAGAAGAGGACACAGAGCAGAGTTAGCTCAGTGCAGACCTAGTAAAGGGTCAGAGGAACAAGGAGAACGAAGGACAGAGGAACACGTCTGGGAGCTGGAGTGATACCATCACTTGCCCCAGAAGTACGCACAGAGAGACGGACACCGGATCCGGTACTGTGTCTGGCACCCACAGCACAGCGAATCCAGGAACAGCGGGATCTCTAGATGCCCCCTAGTACCAGAGTGAAGCAACACGGAGGGGTCAGTGCAGCATAGAGGACCCAAGTTGCCTAGCCAAGTGGTACCAGCAGCATACAGAGAGAGACGTGAGGAATCCCAGCAGCTTAGCTTGAAGCAGCCGCTCAGGACACACACACAGTGCAGCACAAGGAGGCCAACGACCCGGACAGGGTGTGGGGAGAGAGCCCAGCTCCATTACAGACTCCGTGGACTATAATCTGCAATAATATCAGCAGTAAAGCCTTGGAAAACAACTTTGGAGTCTGTGTAGTGATTGCGACCTTTGCTCCAGATTCAGCACAGAGACAATTCCTCCCTGCAGATCCAGCCTGTCAGCTCTGCAGCATCAGGACAAGAAGGGAATTACAGTATCAACTAAACGTAAGTGTGTGTGTGTCCTCCAACTCTTCCCCACCATCTATAACCCCAATAGACTTTAACCCTTTACTGCCCTGGGGGATACAGTTCCCCCCACTGGAACTATACCACCTCCGCTGCCCTCACATCACCCCCGGAGGTTCTGCAGCAGCGGCGGCCCCCATCACTGGCCGCATCAAGTGGGTGGCGTCACCCGTGACATATCCCTTGTAAATATTCCCCTTTTATTGTGCTGAGCCAGGGACACGGTCCGGACGAGGCCACCAGTGACATCCCCAGCAGCAGATTGGTCCGGTACCGAGTACCCCACGTCCCTTGGGGCTCCACAGTTACACTGCACCAAATCTGCCCTGTGTGAAGACATGAACTGTCTCATTCACTCAGCAGTACTTTGTTGCAGTTTGCCAGTGTGATTGCTAACCCCTGTGAAGATGAGCAGCTACAGACAGCCATCACTGGCTTGCACAGTCACTCCACACTGAGGGAAGGAGTCACTGATAACGCTTCTTGAAATCAAACAGCAGCCCTGCCTGCAGGAGGATTATTCCTTGTCACTGCAGACTCTTTACTTCACTCAGCAGCTGTAGGGGGAGGATTTGGTAATGTGTGGGGAGGGCTCGATCATGTGGATGGGGAGGGCCTATTGCTATGGAGGGCGGGGTTGTTTCTATGGAGGGCAGACTTGGAGTAGAGTAGGAGGACACTTCCAGATTACATTATCATGCCAGCACACACCCTCTGGTCGTTTTCTTCAGAAGCAGATTACGGTTATCTCAGGAACACTGCAAAATACTGACACAAAGTACATGAGTTATTGTCAGCATTAGGCAGGCTGGATATACACTGAGAATATGTCACAAGCCTGGACAACCCCTTTAAGGATCACCATCTTGAGACTCCTGGCCTGTTAGACATAATCTTTCTAGCTAGCTTGGAGTCATTTCTGTTTTCTTAGTTCATCTGTGATGCTGGTCACAAGTAATAACTAGACTCAGAGGAGCAGAAAACTAACTGAAATAAATAGAAAGTAAATATAACAATTATACTAGTTACTGGTAGTAAAGAGAGGTCAAAACAATCTGTGGTCAGGTTCAGGAAATGGCGCAGTACAGCAAGGGCCTAACAGATGCAAAATCCAATTCAAGTCAAACTCAGGAAACTGGAGAGACAGAAACAGGGTACAGAGGTACAACACAGAAAGAGAAGTCAGGTCACTAGCAAAGAGTCAAGTCCAGGTAAGAAACAAAGTCAGGCAGGGTCTGGCTCATATCACAGAGAGATCAAGTCCTACACAGCCAAAACCAAATGTACAATGGACCCAGAGCAGAGCTGCAAGCTAGGTGAAATAGGCTCTTAATTAAGTGAGCTGAATTCAGGTGATTGAGCCACAGAGCCAGCCCAGCCTGACAGTTTACACAAACCTAGAACAATACAGGCAATGTGGAGATCGTGACATCATGACAATTTAGGTGCTAATAGAGTAGAATTGTTTTGGTGGAAAACCACTGATCCTGAGAGCAACTAGCTGTAATTGTGACTCCTCAACTCAACATTTACCCCCCCCCCCACCGTAGTAATTTTTCACGTTTGCTTGTTCTTATTGGATCTATCTGCAGAGTGCAGAATTAGACTCGAATTTCCTTAAGTTGCAGGTTCCAGTGAATTTGAACAGATGGCAATTGTATTTACATGTATTCCCCTACAAAATGTTTAGCGCTATTTCATGTTCTGCTGCAGTGAGTGGCCCTGGCTGAAATCATTACCCCAATCGCATCACCTGGTCTAGAGCATCCAATTGAGGGAGACTAACACTGCCAGTATAAAAGATGGAGGCTTATCAAGCAATGCAATTTTATGTTTTTAAAGCATAACAATAGGAAATCAGAACACAAATCATTCCACTTAGGGATTGAAAAAGGCCAAAATTGTATTGTGCTGTACTACTAATCTAGTGAAGCAAATTGAAAATAGGAGGGGGCATCAGTTGCGGATAATAACCCAGAGATTCAAGTGAGCTAGGGAGGTGCTGTAGCTGTATAGTCAGTGTAACTGTGAATTTGTTGATCTGTAAAGTATACAGTGACTGTGCAGCACCTTATCTATTATATAATTGCCGTAGCGACTTCCGTCGCGTCCGGCGCTACTTCCGTGGCTTTGTTCGCGTGGCTCGGCACTTTCTCCAGGACTCTGTTCGTGGCCGCTTAGCGGCCCCGCGCCCCGCGAAGCATTGCCCGCGAAGCGGGCATTGTGAGCCCCCGCTAACAAAGCCACCAACCTCTACCCAGCCATCCTGAGCATGGGGCTGTAGTCTACACCGCTATGGTATACTACAGCCCCATGCCCAGCCGCCTGTCTGCCCCGCTCCCCCGCCTCGCCGCCGGCATGGGGCTGTAGTGTACACCGCTATGGTATACTACAGCCCCATCCCCAGCCGCCTGTCCGCCCCACTATCCTCGCCGCGCCCGCTACCCCGCTCTGCCCACCTGAACCCCGGGCGGCGAGGGGAGCCAGACGGGGCAGAAGAGAGGGGTTGGTCCGGAGCACTGGCCCCGCCACCCCACCGTACACTGATCCGGAGCGACTGCTCCGGAGCCACCCCTACCCCTCCCCGCTGCTACCAACCACCCCGCCACCTACTACCCTCCGCCGCCCCCGCCGCCCCCTAAGCCCCCGCCGCCCCTAAGCCACCGCCCCTAAGCCCCCGCCGATCACTTACATGCCTTCTTCATCTGATCATCTGTCCGATCCAGGAGTCCTCCGTCCGGCCCAGGCGTCTTCTTCGTCCGGCCCCGGGGGTCTTCTGTCTTCTTTCCGCCATCTCCGGGTCCTACGTCCTCTTCACTTCCCATAGAGATACAATGGACAAAAAATCGTCCATTCTATTCTATGGGAAGTGAGGCGCTATTCTGATGGCTTGCTGTCTGCTGGCGGCGACCAATCAGAATAGCGCCTCACTTCCCATAGAGATAGAATGGACGAAAAATCGTCCATTCTATCTCTATGGGAAGTGAGGCGCTATTCTGATTGGTCGCCGTCAGCACACAGCGACCAATCAGAAGACCGCCTCACTTCCCATACAGATACATAGCGGTGTTTCGGTGAATTTATGGCCAGGCCCCTGGTTCTATTTTCGGCCACGGGGCTCGGCTCTGATCGGTCGTTCAACGGAGCCGGAGACTCCTTCACGCCCATTGCTTGCGCCTTAGCAATGGCTCACAATCATTGCGAGCCGTTGCTCATGTGCGTCCAATCGCCGCGAAGCGCCCATTCCGAGTCTCCGGCTCTGTGGAACGACCGACCAGAGCCGAGCCCCGTGGCCGAAAATAGAACCAGGGGCCCGGCTATAAATTCGCCGAAACACGCTATGTATCTCTATGGGAAGTGAGGCGCTCTTCTGATTGGTCGCTGTGTGCTGACGGCGACCAATCAGAATAGCGCCTCACTTCCCATAGACATATAATGGACGACTTTGAGTTTCAAATTTACCGCTTTAAGTGAGGCGCTTTTCTGATTGGTCGCTGTGTGCGGACGGCGACCAATCAGAATAGCGCCTCACTTCCCATAGAGATAGAATGGACGATTTTTCGTCCATTCTATCTCTATGGGAAGTGAGGCGCTCTTCTGATTGGTCGCCGTCAGCACACAGCGACCAATCAGAATAGCGCCTCGCTTCCCATAGAGAATAATAATATCTATCTATCTATCTATTTCTATCTATCTATGTATTTCTATCTATGTATCTATGTATCTATCTATCTATCTATGTATCTATTTCTATCTATCTATTTCTATCTATTGTGAGGTATAGCGGCGTCAGGGAGGCAAAGACACGGGATCCAGGCACCACTGGTCACAGCACACGGGTTTATTTGGCCCCAAAATGTAGGAAACACAATAGTCCACAAAGAGCATTCCTTATTCCCCTTACTTCAGGAGCCGCTACTTAGCTTCCAGCCACAATGTCTCAGGCTTGGCTCAGGGATGCTTCTCTCCCAGAAGCTCAGGAAGTTGTCTTCACTCCCCACACACTAGAGACCACACCCCGTGGTCTAGCTTCCTTTTATCACTCCCAAGCCAGTAAGCAGAACCAACACAAAATCCTGGGATGGAGTGCGACCTGTCAATATGGAGGACGCACCCAGGGAGGCCCATACCGGTCGCAGGGGCCCGACCCGGTCGGTGCCTCACCCCCCCCCCCCTATGTTCAAGCGTATGGGGCTGAACACAAGGCCATAACCCCGGGCCCTGCGTGCAGACCGCGTCACGGCGCGGAGAACCGGCGGAGCCAAGCAGGGGCACCCGGGGATACCAGCAGTGCCAGACCCCACGGGCAACCAACCCGTTCGGACCCCCGGCAGCCACAAACCCCGGACGGGTACCAACGACAGAGGCCTGGGGCCCCACGAGCAACAAGGGGTTTGCCCGCGGCACTGCTGCACCGCTCTGGACGGCGAGTCGGCGCACTGGGCTTTGCACCCGGGAATCAAGCACATTAAGTCCTCTGGGTATCCCGGCGGCGGGAGTCTCGGGCTCTGGGCCCTGTCCGTCCTTCCTCCGGAGGGCCATATACTCGTTCCACAATACCCGGAACAAGGGCATATCCCTCCCCAGCACAACATCATAAGGGAGATCCTTTACTACCCCCACGACATGTTGAACCCTCCTGGCTGGGGTAGCGAACGTGACACGCTTCGTCGGATACCTGCGATGATCCCCATGGACACTCATCACCCTGACCTTCCGGTCGGTGGGTTTGGTCCTGGAGACCAAGGAGGCACACACGAGGGTCATGTTGCTCCCTGAGTCCAGGAGAGTCATCACTTCATGACCATTAAGCCGAACGCGGCACAGTACATTCCCAGTATCCCTGGGGTCCGAGCGCCCTTTTCGGCGAGGGGGCGAACATGGACCGCCTCCGGGAGTAGTCGCAGTCCATGGGTTCCCCGTTGAGGGGACACTGTGCCATCATATGTCCAACCTCCTGACACCTCCTACATCGGGGTTGACCTCCATTATACCAGGGGCTGAACGGCGGCGGTCCGGAACGCCGCTTTGCTGCAGGGGGAGGGCCGTTCTTGGCCTCAGCCGGGTGCTCGCTCACCCAGGGTCCGGATTGGGGGTCCCAGCTTTCTGGGGTGGTGGGCGCGGCCTTGCGGTTGGTTCGCAGTGTCCCCGTGTCCCGGATCAAGTCCTGGGTGGCTACATGGCGCTCCACCACATTCACCACCTGGTCTAGGGTACCCGGGTCACTGTGTCCCACCCACCGTTGTATGGGGATGGGCAGTGTACGCACGAAGCGATCCACCACCACCCGCTCTACCATCTGGGCCGGGCTCAGTGCTTCAGGCTGCAGCCATTTCTTAACCAGGTGTAGCAAGTCATAGGCCTGAGAGCGCACAGGTTTGCCTTCCTCGTAGGCCCATTGGCTCACCCGTTGTGCCCTCACGTAAGTATTAACCCCGGTACGGGCCAATATCTCCCCCTTCAGGGCTCCATAGTCCAGGGCATCCTCGGCACATAAGTCTATGTAGGCCTTTTGGGGATCACCAGTCAAATAGGGCGCCAGCACCTCGGCCCACTGGGCGACCGGCAGTCTCTCCCGCCAAGCCACCCGCTCAAACACGGCCAGGAATGCCTCCACATCATCCCCCGGCGTCATCTTTTGCAGCGCTTGTCTTACCCTTTTCCGGACGCTGCCGTCATCACCTGGGCCTTGGGGCGGTTCCCACGGTCTGGCACGAACAGCCTCGGTCAACAGGGCCATCTGTTCCTGGTGTCTTTGTTCCTGCTGCTGCAGTGCTTGGAACTGCTGCTGCTGAGCCTGAACCAGGTGTTTGAGTACCTCCTCCATGCTGGTGGTGGGCTCGTACTGGAATTTAGCCGCTTGGATCCTGGACATGCGCTGCTGGGCGCCCCGCAAGAGACGGGCGGCTATAATGACGGCTGCTCCTCTCACTTAGCTGCCACTCATTAGCCTCATGAAACAGTCACTTTCACCAGCGGTTCCGGAAGAAAGGGCGACAGTAGCGTGGGCTTCACCAGGAATGATTGCTACACCTCACCGGGCCGGCATTGCCCGCATTCCCCACCATATGTGAGGTATAGCGGCGTCAGGGAGGCAAAGACACGGGATCCAGGCACCACTGGTCACAGCACACGGGTTTATTTGGCCCCAAAATGTAGGAAACACAATAGTCCACAAAGAGCATTCCTTATTCCCCTTACTTCAGGGCCGCTACTTAGCTTCCAGCCACAATGTCTCAGGCTTGGCTCAGGGATGCTTCTCTCCCAGAAGCTCAGGAAGTTGTCTTCACTCCCCACACACTAGAGACCACACCCCGCGGTCTAGCTTCCTTTTATCACACCCAAGCCAGTAAGCAGAACCAACACAAAATCCTGGGATGGAGTGAGACCTGTCAATATGGAGGACGCACCCAGGGAGGCCCATACCGGTCGCAGGGGCCCGACCCGGTCGGTGCCTCACACAATCTATCTATGTATCTAAGTCTCTATTTCTATCTATCTATCTATTTCTATGTATCTATTTCTATTATCTATCTATCTATCTATCTATCTATCTATCTATCTATTTCCTATCTATCTATTTATCTATGTATCTATTTATCTATGTATCTATTTCTATGTATCTATTTCTATCTATCTATTTCTATCTATTTATTTCTATCTATCTATCTATCTATCTATCTATTTCTATCTATCTATCTGATAGATAGATACATAGATAGATACATAGATAGATAGCCGTCGAAAGCCGAGACCCGTGGCCGAAAATAGAACCAAGGGCCCGGCTATAGTTCGCTTGAAACACCGCTATTATTGTCTATGGGAAGTGAGGCGCTATTCTGATTGGTCGCCGTCAGCACACAGCGACCAATCAGAAAAGCGCCTCACTTTAAGCGGTAAATTTGAAACTCAAAGTCGTCCATTATATGTCTATGGGAAGTGAGGCGCTGTTCTGATTGGTCGCCGTCAAGCACACAGCGACCAATCAGAAGAGGCCTCACTTCCATAGAGATATAATGGACGAAAATTGTCCATTCTATCTCTATGGGAAGTGAGACGGTATTCTGATTGGTCGCCGTCAGCACACAGCGACCAATCAGAAAAGCGCCTCACTTTAAGCGGTAAATTTGAAACTCAAAGTCGTCCATTATATGTCTATGGAAGTGAGGCGCTGTTCTGATTGGTCGCCGTCAGCACACAGCGACCAATCAGAAGAGCGCCTCACTTCCCATAGAGATATAATGGACGAAAAATCGTCCATTCTATCTCTATGGGAAGTGAGGCGTATTCTGATTGGTCGCCGTCAGCACACAGCGACCAATCAGAAAAGCGCCTTACTTTAAGCGGTAATTTTAACTCAAAGTCGTCCATTTTATGTTATGGGAAGTGAGGCGCTATTCTGATTGGTCGCCGTCACCACACAGCG
Source organism: Allobates femoralis (assembly GCA_033576535.1). Classification (NCBI taxonomy): domain Eukaryota; kingdom Metazoa; phylum Chordata; class Amphibia; order Anura; family Aromobatidae; genus Allobates; species Allobates femoralis. The sequence continues at coordinate 68,830,370 of JARQOC010000003.1, forward strand.
ACCAATCAGAAGAGCGCCTCACTTCCATAGAGATAGAATGGACGAAAAATCGTCCATTTATCTCTATGGGAAGTGAGCGCTATTCTGATTGGTCGCTGGTGCCCGAGGCGACCAATCAGAAAAGCGCCTCACTTTAAGCGGTAAATTTGAAACTCAAAGTCGTCCATTATATGTGTATGGGAAGTGAGGGCTTTCTGATTGGTCGCCGTCACCACACAGCGACCAATCAGAAGAGCGCCTCACTTCCCATAGAGATAAATGGACGAAAAATCGGGCCATTCTATCTCTATGGGAAGTGAGGCGCTATTCTGATTGGTCGCTGTGTGCTGGAGCGACCAATCAGAAAAGCGCCTCACTTCATAGGTAAATTGGGAAAATAAATCGTCCATTTATGTCTATGGGAAGTGAGGCGCTATTCTGATTGGTCGCCGTCACCACACAGCGACCAATCACAAGAGCGCCTCACTTCCCATAGAGATAGATAGCGGTGTTTCGGCGAATTTATAGCCGGGCCCCTGGTTCTATTTTCGGCCACGGGTCTCGGCTCTGGTCGGTCGTTCCACGGGGCCGGAGACTCGCAATGGGCGCCTCGCGGGATTGCTCGCGCACCAGCAACGGCTCGCAATGATTGCGAGCCATTGCTAAGGCGCGAGCAATGGCCGCGAAGCGAGTCTCCGGTTCTGTGGAACGACCGATCAGAGCCGAGCCCCGTGGCCGAAAATAGAACCAGGGGCCCGGCCATAAATTCGCCGAAACACCGCTATGTATCTCTATGGGAACTGAGGCCCTCTTCTGATTGGTCGCCGGCAGCACACAGCGACCAATCACATTAGCGCCTCATTCCTCCATGTATCCTTATGGAAAGGCGCCCTCCAATCACAATCACGGCACCATTTTTGAAAATACACAGCGACCAATCACATTCATGGTGCCATCTTTCTGAGGTTGCCGCCCACCAATGAGATAAGGCCGCTATTTATAGCGCGAAATTTGAATCTTTTTCAACACATCATTCTACCTCTTCGTATACTGTTTGAGGGAGAACGAGAAGCTACCGCGCGACCATCTGTTGGACTATATTTCAGCCAAGATATCCATCCTTTGTGAGGGCCGTCGGGAAGCAAGCGCCGGATCGGGTTCTGCGATTTATCAGCTAAGATATCTTTTTTGAAAGATACCTTTTCACATCAGAGTCTATATTCCTGATGCTAAGTTTTATTTTCACCTCTTTTGCAATCTTTTATTTTCATCACTTTTACTATCTTGCGCCATGCAGTGCCAATCGGCGCTGCATGGAGCCTGCGCCACAGTTCGGACTTCGCCGCTGCAATCATCGACTTCTGCGCTACAAGAGCAAACTTCGGCGCTTCTAGCGGCCTCCGCGGTGCATCAGACCGCTGTGGCCAATACTCATTGAGGCGCCGCCCATACAACTTGCCGGTCTTCCCGCTGACCGCCGACCAATCGCATTCTCAGCACCCCTTCCCATAGAGATGCATTGAGAAATGAGGCGCGATTGTGATTGGCCGCTGTGTATTTTCAAAAATGGCGCCGCGATTGTGATTGGTCACGGTAGATGGCGCTCTGATTCCGATTGGTCGGCGCTCAGCGGGGATAGCGGCGCTTTCTCTGCCGAGCGCCTGGTTCTATTTTTGGCAACGGCGTTCGGGAAGGTGGAAGTCTGTAGCTCCGCCCTGCTGTGTTGTGATTGGACAGCGTCAATTTCACAGAGTAGCGCTGTGATTCCGATTGGTCGGCGGTCAGCGGGGAAATCCGCGCTTTCCCTGCCGAGGGCCTGGTTCGATTTTCGGCCATAGTGGTCGGCGGCATCGGGCATTGAATTTTTTGGTATTTGATTAGTTTGATTGTATTTTAATTAGTTAATGTTATTGATATTTTATTTTTATATATATATATATATATATATATATATATATTTTTTTTTTTATTATTATTTATTATTTTATTTATTATTTTTCTAAATATTATAGTAGTGTATTATTTTTAATTGATTTAATTTTTTTGGATTAGTTTGATTTTATTTTTATTACTTAATGTTATAAATATTTTAATTTTATAAATTTTTATTTTAATTATTTTTATGTGTATTTATTTATTGTTATGTTATTTTAATTTTAATGTACTGAATTTTTGCCATTCCGAAAGATGGAGGAATGAGGCGCTAATGTGATTGGTCGCGGTGTATTTTCAAAAATGGCGCCGTGACTTGTGATTGGAGGGTGTCTTCCCATAGGGATACATGGAGGAATGAGGCCTAATGTGATTGGTCGCTGTGTATTTTTAAAAATGGCGCCGTGATTGTGATTGGAGGGCGTCTTCCCATAGGGATACATGGAGGAATGAGGCGCTAATGTGATTGGTCGCTGTGTATTTTCAAAAATGGCGCCGTGATTGTGATTGGAGGGCGTCTTCCCATAGGATACATGGAGGAATGAGGCGCTAATGTGATTGGTCGCGGCGCCGTGATTGTGATTGGAGGGCGTCTTCCCATAGGGATACATGGAGGAATGAGGCGCTAATGTGATTGGTCGCGGTGTATTTTCAAAAATGGCGCCGTGATTGTGATTGGAGGGCGCCTTTCCATAGGGATACATGGAGGAATGAGGCGCGATTGTGATTGGTCGCGGTAGATAGCGGTTTGATTCCGACTGGTCGGCGCTCAGCGGGGAAAGCCGCGCTTTCCCTGCCGAGCGCCTGGTTCGATTTTCGGCCATAGTGGTCTGCGGCATCGGGGTCGCCGCTTTTAGCGCGGAACGCGGCGCTTGAAGCGGCGAACTCGGCGCCAAATTGTGGGAGTGTGTGGGAGTCTATGCCGGCGCTCAGCGGGGAATGCGGCGCTTTCCCTGCTGAGCACCTGGTTCGATTTTCGGCCACGGCGTTCGTGGACCTTGGAAGTGTGTAGCTACGCCCCGCTGTGTTGTGATTGGACAGCGGCAACTTTACAGAGTAGCGCTGTGATTCCGATTGGTCGGCGCTCAGCGGGGAAAGCCGCTCTTTTCCTGCCGAGCGCCTGGTTCGATTTTCGGCCATAGTGGTTGGCGGCATCGGGGTCGCCGCTTTTACCGCGGAGCGCCGCGCATGGAGCGCCGAATTGTGGGAGTGTGTGGGAGTGTGTGGCGGCGCTCAGCGGGGAAAGTGCTGAGCGCCGCCACACACTCCCACACACTTCCACAATTCGGCGCCGAGTTTGGTGCTCCAAGCGCGGCGTTCCGCGCTAAAAGCGGCGACCCCGATGCCGCCGACCACTATGGCCGAAAATTGAACGCAGGCTTTCCCCGCTGAGCGCCGACCAATCGGATGCTCAGCGCCATCGTCTGAAGTTGCCGCCAGACCAATCATAGCACAGTGGGGCGGAGCTACATACTTCCACGCTACGACCGACCTGAGCCTTGCGCTCTGGCTGAAAACAGAACCAGGCGCTGGGCATCGGATTCACGGCGCCATGTTTATGAAGTTTCCGCTGCCCAATCCCACAGCGGCTGGCGTCTGCCGCCATTTTATGAATGAACATTTCGCGTCCGCCATCGTAGAGCGCGAAATTTGAATTTTTTCACTATTTAAAACCTAAAAAGCTGTTTTCACAGTACTATCTCACATCAGAGTATATATTCCTAATGCCTATGCTTACATTAACCCCTTCTTTCTACAAATTTCTTATGAGCTACATTTCACCATATTGACCTGTTTTTTTAATACCTTTTTAACCCCTTCTATTCTATTTGTGCTCCACTTGCTATCTCACTATGTGCTGTACTAAGGCCATTTCTACATTAACCTCTTCTATGCCATTTACATTTTAATTTTCTGTCACACTGTTTTATAGGGTTCAAACTGCTACATTAACCCCTTCCATTCTGTTTGCTATTCACTAAGGCTACCTTCACATTTGCAGACGTTCGCGCTGCGCACGGTGCTTACGTTCATGTTAAAATATGCATGCGGACTGCGCACCTATATTTTACATGGTGTGCGCATTCATCCGCAAGAAATAAATTATGTCTCGTATGTCCGCGTATCTGTACGCATGCGTATGATGGAGGGCCCAAATGTCCGCCGCAGGACGCAGCATGTAGGAGTTTTCGGCGCGTCTGCAAAGAGGCAGCATGCGCATGCGCACGCCAGCGCATGGTGCGTTTATTAGTCCCTATGAGTGCGCAAGCGTGCGCGACGTTTTGCGGATGTTGCTGACGGTGCGCATGCGTATGGCCACCACCCAGGGGTGTGCCAGTAGGTGGAGTGATGAAAATTAGGGGTAATTTCAGAAACGCATGCGGATAGAAACAGCATGCGCATGATAAAAACGCATGCATACGCAGTGCGTATCATCAGTATGCGCATACGCATGCTGATGAAATCTGCAACGTTTACATGCTTTTATATGCGTTTCCACATGCTGATGCGCATGCGCATCGTACGCGACGTTAACATCTGCAAATGTGAAGGCACCCTAACTATGTGCTGTTCTCATGACATTTGAAAATTAACCTCTTCTATACCATTTGTTATTTATTTTCTCATCCACACTGTTTTATAGGAGTGCAAGCAGTACATTAACCCCTTCTATTGTCTTGGCTATTCACTGCCTATGTCACTATGTGGTCTACTACTGGCATTTGAATACTAACTTCTTTAAGGCTGTGGTCACAGTACCATTTTTTACAAGCGTTTTTGGAGACCTGCATTTTCAAAAACGCATGTAAAAAACGCACCCATAGGCCCCCATGTTAAAAAACGCATGCCCTAATAGCCAAAAAGCATGTGTGACAGTCCCATGCGTTTTTGGAGCATATCCAAAAACGCATGCGTTTTTTAATAAGGGGCCTTATGGAAAACGCATGCAAAAACGCATGTACAATTAGTGCCATTCAAAAACGCATGCGTTTCCCATAGGAGCCCATGTTAAAAAAAACGCATGCGTTTCCGGAAACGCATGCGTTTTTTTAACATGGGCTCCTATGGGAAACGCATGCGTTTTTGAATGGCACTAAAAGGTACTAATTGTACATGCGTTTTTGCATGCGTTTCCCATAGGAACCCATGTTATAAAAACGCATGCGTTTTCTACAAAAACGCATGCGTTTTTCAAAACGCTCAAAAAAATACTACAAGCACTATTATTAGGTGCAGATTCAAAAACGCAGCCAAAAACGCAGGGAGCCATCACACACCTTACAAAAGTCATGCTGACATGAAAAAAAGCATGAGTTTTGTTAAATCAATAAAAAAAACGCATGGCAACTGTGACCACAGCCTAATACTATTTTTAATTTTATTGATCGTGCAGTATTTTGTACGCGTGCCAGTGGTACATTAACCCCTTACAGACTGTTCTATATTTTATTTCTACTTGAAGTGTGTCGTTAGACTGTTAGGAGTACTGTTCTGTCTCTGACATCAAATCCATCTCCAAATGTTTGTTTCTGTATAATGTCGCTATTAATTTGTAGCTGTAGATTTTTAATGAGCCTATCTCATATGTAGTGTTCTGCTCCCTCTAGCGGCAAATGCTATGTTTGCAGTCTTTCTGTCTAATTCTCCTCCCTCTTACAATGCATTTGGTAGCCCAACCTCCATTTTACTTTCATTTCTGGAAGGAGGAAGGCACTCAGTATTACTGTTCCCATGCGATTGCATTGCCGGTATGTATTCATGCCTTCTTTAGTTGTTTTCTGCTCTAGTTTTAGCCTGGCTCATCCAGTTATAGTCTAGATTAGTTACTAGTTCATGCATATTGTATATCTATGTATAATGTGTGTTCTGCTTACTATATACTGATTCCTCTGTATTCTGATTGTTTACAGTTTTACCATTTACAAATATACTGCAACGTTCAATAAAAGCACAGACTTCACCACAGTCTCCTCATTGGACTCAGTATAAAGGTTTAGCTGTCTGTTTAAATCCATGAGCCCCCGGCCCATTTAGTGAGAACAGAACAGTAAAACGGCAGCCATCCTACTGGGAAACAGTGAAGCAGCAGCCATCCAGATAGTAGGATACAAGTCACCGGCTACACAGAGATTGTACAGCTACAGCAATCTCTGCACAGCCAAGAACTTCCCCAGAACACCATGTCCCACAGATCACACAGGACAAGATCCGTTACTTCTACCTCCTCAAAGACAACATCCATCAGCAGTGCAGTTGCCATCGCCCGCGCAAATGCCGAAGCCGCCAAAATGCGAGCAAGCTTTGCTGAACAAGAGATGCAACTTAAGTTAGAGAAGGCACGCCTGGATGACCAAGACAGAAGGTCACAGTTAGAGAAGGCACGCCTGGATGCCGCCTTAGAAAATCTAGTAGCGAAAAGGGAGGCTGCAGCCGCCATCGCAGAAGCAGAGTCACTAGAAGCCTCACAAAACCCAGAACTGCATAGGCGAAACAGTGTGCTGAGTCTGGAGTTTCCACTGCAAGATCCTCCACAACGCACATCTCAGTACGTTAATGAACTCCCCGATCCAAACTACAATCCTGATCTGGACCCAAAACGCGAACATGACACCTCCAGTGAAGAAAGCAGGAGCCGTCATGAGCCTCAGCTCCAGAACAGACACAAACTTGAAAATGTTGCACAAAACAACTTTGCTAATGACTACCTTGCCTCTCAACAGGTAACCAACGTAAACCACCTTGCTGACACATCGAACGTCAGACCGAAGCAACATGACACCGGCTGGCGCCACCCAGAGGATACTAACAGGTACGAACATACCTCACACCACTTACCCTTACCGGTGCACCCACCACTAGTATACTCTGCTGACAACCTTTTCACAACAGAATTTGCAAAGTTCTTGACGCGACGTGAGCTGGTTGCGAAAGGACTCATGAAATTCACCGACCAAGCTGAAAGCTACAGAGCTTGGAAAGCCTCTTTCCAAAATGTCACTAGAGACTTGGGGTTGTTACACAGGGAAGAGATAGACCTCTTAGTTAAGTACCTGGGAGAAGAGTCAGTCAAACATGCAATAAGGATCAGAGACGCTAATATAAGCCACCCTGAGATTGGCCTCAGAGAGATCTGGAAGAGACTGGATGAGCGTTACGGCTCAGCAGAGGTAATAGAAAATGCTTTGTTCAAAAGAATCGATGACTTCCCTAAAATATCTAACAAAGAGCTACAGAAACTTACAGAACTTAGCGACCTGCTAATGGAAGTCCAAGTTGCCAAATATGAAGATGATCTACAGGGACTTGCATTCCTCGACACAGCCAGAGGAGTGAACCCTATAGTCCAAAAGTTACCCTACAATCTGCAGGAGAAGTGGCTCACACATGGTTCCACATACAAATACAAGCACAGTGTTCCATTCCCTCCCTTCTCTGTTTTTGTAGACTTTATACACCAACAAGCGAGAATTAGAAATGATCCAGCTTCGACTTTACAATGTCGTATGCCGCACCGCCACCAGCAGCAAATCCACGCAGAATGTCTGTGGCTGTACACAAGACTAATGTTTCTTCTTCAGATTCCAATCACAGGTCTGCTGACTACTCCCAATCGGAGACAAAGATGCAGGACCCTGACAAGCTGTGCCCGCTCCACCAGAAGCCTCATCCTCTTCTCGAATGCAAGACCTTCAGAGGAAAATCTATGCCAGATCGCAGAAGCTTCCTGAAAGAACACGGTATCTGCTATAAGTGCTGCTCGTCCACAGGTCATCTTGCCAAAGATTGCAAGGTCAGTGTAAAATGTACAGAGTGTGGCACCACAGACCATAACACAGCTCTACACCCTGGCCCAGCTCCATGGTATACACCAGAGGTCCCCAACTCCAGGCCTCAAGAGCTGCCAACAGTGCAGGTTTTCAGGATTTCCTTAGTATTGCACAGGTGCTAATGTGATCATCTGCACAGGTAATAATTCCAAGCTCTGTGCAATACTAAGGAAATCCTGAAAACCTGCACTGTTGGCGGCCCTTGAGGCCTGGATTTGGGGACCTCTGGTATACACAAAACACATTAGCTGACAGTGAGCATGGCGGGGAGGAAAGGAACACTGCTACACCTACGCCAGAGATCACTTCACAATGTACAGAAGTCTGCAAAGGGACAATAGACAGTAGGTCCTGTTCTAAGATATGCCTCGTCAGAGTATACCCAAAGGGCCACAGAGACAAAGCTATAAAACTGTATGCTATCTTGGATGATCAAAGTAATCGATCCCTGGCTAGATCAACATTCTTTGACCTATTCAACATCAAAGGGCCAAGCACTCCCTACTCATTAAAGACGTGTGCAGGTACTGTGACAACAGCAGGCAGGAAAGCTGCTGACTATCAAATCGAGTCCTTAGATGGACAATTCTGCCTACCACTACCCACGATCATTGAATGCAACCAGATCCCAGACAACAGATCTGAAATTCCTACGCCAGATGTAGCAACCCACCACGCTCACTTAAAACGCATAGCTCACCTCATACCGGAACTAGACCATCAGGCTCAGATAATCCTGCTGTTGGGAAGAGATATCCTGCAGGTGCATAAAGTGAGACGTCATATCAATGGACACCACAATGCTCCCTATGCCCAAAGGCTAGACCTAGGATGGGTCATAATAGGAGGCGTATGCCCGGAACGCATGCACGCCCCCTCTTCTGTGTCAAGCATGCTGACAAGTACGCTGGAAGAAGGATGCCCATCTCTGTTTCAACCTTGTAACAGCCTCAGACTCAGAGACCTGAACTTGGGGTCAAAACCCGCACCAATTCAACGTAGCCTCGGACTTCTCTGGAATCTACGATCAGATGCTTTCACCTTTCAAGTCAGCCAAGGAGAAAAGCCTTTTACTCGTAAAGGTGTTCTGTCTACTATCAACAGTCTGTACGATCCTCTGGCTTTCGCAGCTCCTGTCACAGTACAAAGCAAGGCCTTGCCAAGAGACTTAACTAGGGAAACATCTAACTGGGATGCACCTCTGCCACCGAATAAGAGAATCCAGTGGGAAGGATGGAAGAACTCGTTAGCTACCCTCTCCAACCTGAACGTGCCAAGACCATACGCCCCTGTACCGTCAACAGAAATACGAAGCCGAAAACTGTACATATTCGCGGATGCTTCTGTGAAAGCAATTGCTGCTGTTGCCTACCTTAAAACCTACCTTAAAGACTCCAAATGTCAGAGCCACATTGAGTTTGTTATGGAGAACACCAAGCTTGCACGCGCAACCAGGACAGTTAACGCAAGTCAGCTACAAAGTACAACGTGGCTTTCAGAACCAAAACTATTATATGTTGAAGAACACCTTCCAGACACCTTTGAAGTAGTAGGAGAGAACGCAGATGCTGAAATCAACCCTCAGGTGTCTACACTTCATACAAAGACTTCTGCTACCCAGCTTGGATCTCACAGGTTCGTCAAATTCTCAAGGTGGAAGTCACTCGTTCGAGCCATTACCTGCTTGAGCCACATGGCTCGCTCCTTCAGAACTTGTGATACAGGAGAATGTAAAGGCTGGCATATCTGTAAAAATACCTACGTTGCCTCAGACTTGGATTTCTCTAGAAACCACATAATCCTCACTATTCAAAGAGAATCCTACTTTACAGAAATCCAATGTCTTATTAACAAAGCTCAAATACCAGCAAGTAGCGTGTTAAGAATTCTCGACGCCACTCTTCAAGCAGGAGCAGCGAGGCTTACCCACGAAAGCCTAATCACCTACATGGCAGAAGCCACAGCTAAAATCAATGCAAGACCCTTAGTTCTAGTTCCTAACGACTCTGAGGAGCCCTTGTTATTGACTCTAGCTACCCTCCTTACCCAGAAAACAGGACCGACCAGTACCCCTCCAGGAGGATTAGATGCCAAGAACTTCCACAAGTGCCAATGGAGACAGGTACAAAGTCTTGCAAATACTTTCTGGGACAGGTGGCGCAAACAATATCTGTCTACCCTGCAGCCACGGACAAAGTGGCAATCTGCTTGTCCCAATCTGAACATAGGTGACCTTGTCCTCGTGAAAGACTCTCAAGTACACCGGAACCAGTGGCCACTTGGTCTAGTTACTGCAACATTTCCGAGCAATGACGGTAATGTCCGCAAGGTTGAACTAAGAATGACTAAGGGAAATGAACCTAAGACATTTCTTAGACCAGTATCTGAACTGGTCCTGCTGTTACCCTCAGAAGACAGGGATAGTGACATCCAGTGATGCCAGGCAGGGAGTGTTCTGTCTCTGACATCAAATCCATCTCCAAATGTTTGTTTCTGTATAATGTCGCTATTAATTTGTAGCTGTAGATTTTTAATGAGCTTATCTCATATGTAGTGTTCTGCTCCCTCTAGCGGCAAATGCTATGTTTGCAGTCTTTCTGTCTAATTCTCCTCCCTCTTACAATGCATTTGGTAGCCCAACCTCCATTTTACTTTCATTTCTGGAAGGAGGAAGGCACTCAGTATTACTGTTCCCATGCGATTGCATTGCCGGTATGTATTCATGCCTTCTTTAGTTGTTTTCTGCTCTAGTTTTAGCCTGGCTCATCCAGTTATAGTCTAGATTAGTTACTAGTTCATGCATATTGTATATCTATGTATAATGTGTGTTCTGCTTACTATATACTGATTCCTCTGTATTCTGATTGTTTACAGTTTTACCATTTACAAATATACTGCAACGTTCAATAAAAGCACAGACTTCACCACAGTCTCCTCATTGGACTCAGTATAAAGGTTTAGCTGTCTGTTTAAATCCATGAGCCCCCGGCCCATTTAGTGAGAACAGAACAGTACATTAACCCATTATATGCCATTTTGATTATATTTCATACTAATGAGTCTGTAGGACTACTACCTGTCGTATATTTAACAGTTTGGATGTAATGCTACCTTACCACTGCCTTATTGTCGTGCCAGTGGGACATTAACTACTTTTACATACCAAATATATTGGTTGCATGGCATTTTGCACTATATGACCGACTGTGGCCCCTTTCACACGCGCGTTGTACATGCAGATTTACATAATTCCATAACATGTGGTAATATTCCGAATATTAACGCAAGTTCCCCATACCCGCCACCAGGGGTGCAGTTGCGTAAGGTCCCGCTACATCGCCAGATTAATGTTCATTTTTACATTGACCTGCCTGTTTCACCATGTACTGTGGAAGTTGCCTTATTTCTTTTTTCACCCTGCTTGGTCACATTGCGCCATTTGACGCTCGTCACTAATGCCGCTATTTCCCCAACTGCAGAGAGAAAAATAAAAACCACTACTTCGGCAATAATCACAAAACCCTAAGTTCAAGGTAAAAATGAACGCCACCTCTGCCATTTTGCCCCAACTTCTGCAACTCCACCCATGCTGGCGGTTATGCGGAACTTGCCGTCATATCGGTACTTTAACCGCTTTTTTTACAATGTTGGAACTCTGCATTTACAACGCGCGTCTGAAAGGGCCCTTACATCCATTTGTCTTGCCTTCAAGTTTCTTTTTAAGGACTTTAAACACACTGATTTCCATTCACAACTCCATACAGTAAACATCATTAAATATTTGTTTCGCACTCTAAAGAAGTCCATGATTTGCTTTTCACAGGTTATTGAAATACACACTTTCCTTTTATTGTTTTTGCCTATTTAGACATAGTTATTATTGATTGGTTCCTTAACTAACACACTCTAGCTCATTTTGGATTGGATTCACTGCCTATTCTTACGAAGATGAGCTCTCCAACAAAAAAGATCGCTGTTGCCAAGGAGGCTGCATCTACGCCTAACAAGAAGAGTGCAGAGGAGACTTCGGAAGAGAGACGTCTTCGGTTAAATCGTGATAAGGCTGCTAAAGCGAAACGCATTGCAGAGGAGACTTTGGAAGAGAGACGTCTTCGGTTAGATCGTCGTAAGGCTGCTAAGGCGAAACGCATTGCTGAGGAGACTTCGGAAGAGAGACGTCTTCGGTTAGCTCGTGATAAGGCTGCTAAGGCGAAACGCACTGCAGAGGAGACTTCGGAAAAGAGACGTCTTCGGTTACATCGTGTTAAGGCTGCTCAGGCGAAACGCATTGCAAAGGAGACTTCGGAAGAGAGACGTCTTCGGTTAGATCGTGCTAAGGCTGCTAAAGTGATACGCATTGCCAAACTCTCTTCTCCACTGAGACGTTTTCGGTTGGATGCTGCAAAGGCTGCTTTGAAGAAACGTATTTCTGAACTGTCTTCCGAAGAAAGAAGCCAACGAATGGCAAAAAGAGCCATGGGTGAGCGTCGCAGACGCAAACAAACAACAACTTAGAGCCACTGAAGAACCGTCTGACAAAGATACTACTCCTGCCTCTTCGTCTACTGACATTCTAGAAAGTGAACAGCCTTTAACACCTCCCATGACCTCCATGGGAAAAGAAAAAGCAAAGGTTGACAAGGAGGCTGTGCGTATGCGCAAGAAGCAGGCGGAGGAGAGTTCTGAAGAAAGACGACTTCGCTTGGACAAGGAAAAGGCTGCTTTGAAGACACGGGTTTCAAAAGAGTCTTTGGAAGGAAGGACGGAACGATTAGGCAAAAAATCTATGGCTGCGCGTCAAAGACGCAAACAACAAAAGTTAATGCCTACAGGAGATCCGTCTGATCCTCATACTGCTGCCACCTCTTCGTCTGACCCTCATACTGCTGCCACCTCTTCGTCTGATCCTCATACTGCTGCCACCTCTTCTTCTACTGTGTTAACTACAACTGAACAGCCTTTACCACATCGCAAGGCCACATGTAAACGAAAACACTCTGCTGAGGAGACGCCATACGGCAAAAAGTATAACATTATGAGGCTTAAAAGGACAAGACAGATACGTCAAGATACGGAGTCTCCTACGTCTAAACAAGTCTGCTTGACCCATTTGACTGCATCACGTCGTGACCTACGCAAAAGTTCTTCTTTCACTTCAACATTGCAAGAGGCAGAACGGAATATATATTCAACTTCTTCATTTATGGAATGTGTTGAATCTACGTCCCTTCCACGTCTCATCTATGTAGGATTACACAATAAAAATCTACGTTTGTTATCTACACCTCTCCTACATCCAATAGCATTTACTGATCAGGATCATGCTATTCTAGAACATACCTGTGGTCCCATGAAGTTAATATGTGAACATTGTGAGGCTCTGCATTTTACTGCTGAACGCCCATCAGATCAACAGTTTAGTCTTTGTTGCCACAAGGGAAAAGTAAAGGTACCATTACCTCAATACCCGCAGGTCTTCCAACGCTTACTGAAAGGAGAGAGTGAGTACAGTCGCAATTTGATGGAGAATATCAGGAGCATTAATAGTTCTTTTGCTTTTGCCTCCATGGGTGCCCATGTTTCTCCACCACCTGGACACTGCCCTTACTGTTTCCGTATTCATGGGCAAATTTATCATCGCACTGGAACACTCCATCCTGCTCAAGATCAACCTCCAGCATATGCACAACTGTACATTTTAGATACTGCAAGCGCTATAGAACAACGGCTACAGTTTCCAGAAAATGTAAAATGTCATCCTACTTTAATGAGTATCATTGCTCTTCAATTGGATAATATTAATCCCTTTGTTTCGGCCTACAAAATGCTACGTGATGTTGAATTAGAAGAACAACAGAAGGCAGTAGAACATGGCACCGTCATGCCAAATATTATCATGGCCATTAAACAAGACAGACAGCAAGACCCTAGACGCTATAACAATCCTACTGTCAATGAAGTTGCTGTGGTCTTTGAACATGCTGATGGAGAGCCACCATTCAATAGAGACATTTTAATTCATTTGAAACCTGATCCAAATAACCCCTTGGCCCCAAAAACACAGCAAGTCAGTATTCTACACAGCAATTTAGATGCATTACTCTATCCCTTATTTTTCCCTCATGGAGAACAAGGCTGGCATGAGGGACTCAAGCATCAAGGCCAAAGTCTACGTAAGGTTACACAGCTCCAGTATTACTGCTATTTGCTGTCTGTACGGAATCGGTTCAATCCTGTCCTTAATGGTGGCAAACTAACGCAGCAGTACTTAGTGGATGCGTATGTGAAAATCGAGGCTAATCGCTTAAATTTTATCCGTCAACACCAAAAGGATTTAAAAGTGGAGGATTATTGCGTACTCCAGGAACATCTCCTGAAAAAATCTGTTGAGAAAGGTATTCCCATTGGCAAGACGGTCATTTTACCATCTTCCTTTGAAGGCAGTCCCAGAAACATGCAGCAACGCTATCAGGATGCCATGGCTATTGTGACTAAATTTGGACGACCGGATCTTTTTGTAACCATGACCTGTAATCCTAAATGGAGGGAGATTACAAACAATTTAGAGCCATGGCAGCGTGTGGAACATAGACCTGATTTAGTCGCCCGTGTCTTCAGAATTAAACTGGAAGCCCTATTAAAAGATATTAACACTGGATTATTTGGCAAAGTTTGTGCAATGGTTCATGTTATTGAATTCCAAAAGCGTGGCCTACCACACGCTCACATTTTGATCATTCTGGATAGCAAATCCAAACTAAGAACTGAGGTTGAAGTGGATAATATAGTTTGGGCTGAAATCCCTGATCCAGAAGATTACCCTGTGCTCTATGAAATTGTGATGCAACACATGATTCATGGACCCTGTGGACAACACAACCCCAATTCTCCATGTATGGATCTTGGAAAGTGTAAGAAAGGTTTTCCTAAAGATTTCCAAACAAAAACAGTCTTAGCTGAGGATGCATACACTACTTATCAAAGAAAGGAAGGATCATCCTTTGAACACCATTCAAAGATGATTGATAATTCTTGGGTTGTTCCCTATAACCCTTTCCTACTATTAAAATACAAGTGTCATATTAATGTTGAGGTATGTGCTTCCATTCAAAGTGTTAAATACCTATTCAAATATGTCTACAAAGGACATGATAAAGCCAATCTTGAAATTTGCCAAACCAATATCCACCATGATGAAACACATCAATTCATGGATTCAAGATACGTGAGTGCACCGGAGGCAGCTTGGCGAATATTTGCTTACCCGATGCATAGACAATCGCACTCCATTATTCGCCTTGCCATACATCTCCCACATTCTCAACCACTTTATTTTCATGAGGATGACTCTGTTGACAACATCAGTTACACAATGCACACAAAATCCACTCTTATGGCCTACTTTGAGCTGAATGAGAATGACCCGCATGCTCATGATTACTTATACCGCCAACTTCCAGAGCACTATGTTTGGAAACAAGGTGCATGGGAAATTAGAAAGCGAGGAGGTTCTTCAGTGATTGGAAGAATGTATACTGTCAGTATGAAAGAACAAGAACGGTACTATTTAAGGTTGTTGTTACTGCATGTTAAAGGAGCAACAAGTTTTGACAACATTAAGACTGTTAATGAAGTCACATACCCAACTTTTAAAGAGGCAGCTTTAGCCCTTGGATTGCTCTTCGATGACACTGTTTGGAGAAATACTTTATTGGATGCCTATGTTCTCAACATGCCTGCACAGCTTCGTGATATGTTCGCATATATATGTATTTTTGGTCCTCCAGCTCATCCATTGGAGTTGTGGAAAGAATTTAAACAAGACTTTATCCAAGACTACTGCCATGCATATCACTCCAACACTGAGGAGTGTCAGAATTGTGAAGGATATGCTATGACTGATGTCCAAACTATTCTAAAATTCATGGCAAAACTTTACTGATTTTAATCTACCACGACCAAAAAGAAAGCCACACATCGCCCCACAATACAACAAGGATGATGAGTTAAGAAGAGCTCAGCAAATGAAAGATACTTTAAATGACCAACAACTTTCGGCCTATGATGCGATCAATCAAGCTTTACACAATAGAAGTGGACAACCTAAGTGCTTTTTCATTGACGGTCAGGTGGCAGTGGGAAAACATATCTGTATGATTTATTAATTCATGAACTAAGAGGAGAAGGCGAAATTGTCTCACCTGCAGCCAGTACAGGGATTGCAGCTAACTTACTGCAAGGAGGAAGAACCATCCATTCGCTTTACGGCATACCAATTCCAATCAATGAAACTTCCGTTTCAAGAATTAAAAATGATACAGATGCTGCACAACATTTGAAAAGTACCAAACTTCATTATTGACGAGTCCACTCTGTTATCTAAATATGCATTGCATGTGATAGATCAACTTTTACGGGATGTCATGACAACAGATATCTCCAAGAAAAATACAACACCTTTTGGAGGGAAAGTCATTGTTCTGGGAGGAGACTTTCGACAGTGTCTGCCTATCATCCCTCATGGTACAAGAACTGACATTATAGAGAGTTGTATTAAATACTCACGACAATGGCAGCTTTTCACTCAATTGCCACTCTTCAACAATATGCGCTCCATTGATCCTGATTATAGCCGTTGGTTACTTCAACTGGGGAATGGTGAATTGTCCAAAATTTCAACCTTGGAGATGATATCATTGAAATCCCACAAGACATGATCTGCACTGGCTCACTCATACTTGCTATATTTGGTGAAAACATTCTCATTGATGTACATAACAATGAAAGCATTCAGATTGCTGCATCACATGCCATTCTTTGCCCTAAAAATGACCATGTGGATATGGTGAACTCTAAGGTCATGGATTGCATTGCTGGTGAATACACTGAGTACATTAGTGATGATTCCATTGATGCTGATGAGACTGAAGATCCAGACCAATATCCAGTGGAATTTTTAAATTCACTCACACCAACGGGAATGCCTTCTCATCGCCTCAAATTGAAAATCGGTACCATTGTCATGCTTTTGCGCAACTTCAACAGCAGAAAAGGTCTTTGCAATGGGACTCGCTTGATTGTCATCGCTTTGTTTGACAATCTGATTCAAGCAAAAGTCATTACTGGGTCTGCAGAAGGAAATGTGGTGTTTATTCCAAGGATTGATTTATCTCCATCAGAGACTGGCTTACCTTTCAAGTTAAGACGTCGACAATTTCCCGTGAAGCCTGCTTTTGCCATGACCATCAACAAATCCCAAGGCCAAACACTGGAGAAAGTGGGGATTTTTTTGCCAGAACCCGTTTTTGGACATGGACAGTTATATGTGGCTTTTTCACGAGTGAAAAGTCGATGTAATGTTAAGGTGAAAGTGCTGGATACACCCATTCAAGGAAAGTTGGTGCCTCATTCAGAAAAAGTCTTTACTAAAAATATTGTCTATAAGAATATTTTATTTTAAATTCTTTAGATATATATTACATTTGCATACAATAATGGATATAACAATGAAAGCATTCAGATTGCTGCATCACATGCCATTTTTTGCCGTAAAAATGTCCATGTGGATATGGTGAACTCTAAGATTATGGATTGCATTGCTGGTGAATACACTGAGTACATTAGTGATGATTCCATTAAGACTGAAGATTTTGACCAATATCCAGTGGAATTTTTAAATTCACTCACACCAATGGGAATGCCTCCTCATCGTCTCAAATTACAAATCGCCACCATTGTCATGCTTTTGCGCACCTTTAACATCATAAAAGGTCTTTGCAATGGGACTCGCTTGATTGTCATCGCTTTGTTTGACAATATGATTCAAGCAAAAGTCATTACTGGGTCTGCAGAAGGAAATGTGGTGTTTATTCCAAGGATTGATTTATCTCCATCAGAGACTGCCTTACCTTTCAAGTTAAGACGTCGACAATTTCCCGTGAAGTCTACTTTTGCCATGACCATCAACAAATCCCAAGCCCATACACTGTAGAAAGTAGGGATTTTTTTGCCAGAGCCCGTTTTTGGACATGGACAGTTATATGTGGCTTTTTCACGAGTGAAAAGACGATGCAATATAAAGGTGAAAGTGCTGGATACACCCATTCAAGCCAAATTGCTGCCCAATAGTGAAATACTCTTTAATACAAATATTCTCTCTAATAATATTTTATTTTAAATTCTTTAGATACATATTAGATTTAGATACATAGTTACTTTCTAATTAAATACAAATATTACAATAAATTAGTTTAGCCATAGATGTATAGCAATAGAAAAAAAAAAAAAAAAAAAATATTTGTTATAGAAAAATATATTAAAATTAGTTATTATATATAAAATTGTCATTTAAGAAATATAGTCGTTAGTGTTCATTTTCACTAAAAATATAGTATATAAAATATTTTAGTTTAAATTCTTTATATACATATTAAATTTAGATACATACTTATTTTCTAATTAAACAAAAATATTCCAATAAAATAGTTTAGCCATAGATGTATAGTACTAAAAAAAAAAAAAAAAAAAAAAAAAAATTACTTTACCCATAGATGTATAGGAATTGAACAAAAAACATAACAAAAAAATAGTTTAGAAATAGATGGATAGCAATAGAAATAATCCAAAATACCAAAAAAATTAGTTTAGTTTTAGATAAATACATTATAATTAGTTATTAGATATTAAATACTCCTTTAATAAATATAGTCCTTAGTTTCACTTTTCACTAAAAATATAGTGTATAAAAATATTTTACTTTGAATTCTTTAGATACATATTACATTTAGATACATAGTTACTTTCTAATTAAACACAAATATTACAATAATTTAATTTAGCTATAGATGTATAGGAATAGAAATAGACAAAAATACCAAAAATATTACTTTCGTTATAAAGATATTATAATTTGTTTTTAGATCTAAAATAGTTATTTAAAATATATAGTACTTACTTTTTTCCCTTAAAAACTTTCATTTTACATTTCATTGTATATGTATATAAACAGACTTTATTTTGTAGATTGTAGATGTGTATCATCTAAATGCTTGCATTTAGTGATAAGAACCTGAAGCTTCAGCAGTATAGCTGCTGCGAGATTTCATTTTCTTTTTACACAGGGTGAGGTTTTTGTGAACAGCTAAGGCTGCCTTCAGACTTGCAGATGCATCTGCAGCGTTTTGAAGATGCATCTGCAAGCATCTGCATGCAGACGGTAGACCCTATCTTTATAATGCGACGCACGGTCTCTGCAGATGCTTGCAGGCAGCCGTGCGCACCCATTTACTGCCATATGTGATCTGTGCGCAGGCGGATGCCTGCATACAAATCACACACTCCCACCCGCACCAGGGATGCAACATGTCGTGTCCCTGGTGCGGAGGAGAGTTTGTGATCTGTACCCAGGCATCTGCCTGCGCACAGATCACATATAGGAGTGAATGGGTGTGCACGGCTGTCTGGAAACATCTGCAGACACTGTGCGTCCCATTATAAAGATAGGGTCTACCGTCTGCATGCAGATGCTTGCAGATGCATCTGCAAAATGCTGCAGATGCATCTGCAAGTCTGAAGGCAGCATTAGAGACGGGTGGGACAGCTGTTCACACACATCTCTATCTTGAAGTGTGTTCTGTACATATAAATACATACATACATACATATAGGTAGATATTTAGACACATAGGTACATATTTAGACACATAGGGAAAGAATAGACATTTTGATTTTAAATCTGACTTATTCTGCTATTTGTGGAATTTATAGTGGGAACAAATCAATTTTGCCACTTGCTGCCTAATGGTGACCTACAGTAATCTTACTGTAAGTTCCATGAAATGTTAATGGAATTTGTGCTTTACTTGCGGTAGTTGCGGCACATGTGCTTTCAACAGTTTCAACTGCAAAAATCACAGTTAGCTCTGATTTTTAGTGGTTGCATTTAGTCAACCTGTTAAAGCTGTGCTTGCCGTATTTACTGCAAGCTAACTGCAAGTTCCATATACATTACATGTTACTTGCTGAAAGTGAGCTGTAGGTAGGTCCTTTGGTGCCAAGTACAGAAATTGTATTTGGTTATTCTACACCTTCTGCAAATAGTCAAAAAATATCTGCTTTAAAAGGAGTCTAACTATTAATTATTAGGGATAGAGTAGAGTAGGTCCCACCAGTTGTAAGGCTACCTTCCCGTGGTTGGTGGGGAAACATGTACTGGCTCAATCATAGATTATTAATTATATAAATTGAATATACGTAATCTGTACAAAACATCAGTGCCAGTATCTGTACGAAAAGCCTTGCCTTAGAATCATGACATGTACTACACTGACATATACCATACAAACATTGGTACTTGATAGATATCATGTCTTATTTGCATTATTGTCAAATTTGAATGAATAATGTATATATGCATGCTAGACTCCCGATTCTTTACAATTGAGCCGCCATCTATCATGGAATAATTGGATTATTAGTTAAAAATCTAATTTAATAAACTATACACCGATTCTAGAATCCCGATGCAATCGCATCGGGCTCACAGCTAGTAGTATTATAAAGCTGCAGGTGCAGACAGTGATAGCTGGGGGAAAATAAACAGTCTGACAGGTTCCCTTTAAGGAAAAGCACTTTTTTTTTCAATGAAGCAAACATTAAAGGGAACCTGACCCCTAAAAAATTAGCCCCCAGCCTATTAATACCTGTCCCTGCACCATCTTTATTGAATTCTAGCCATCCCTTTGTGTAAATATTCTGTATTTATAAAGTTTATAAAACTGTTTTTATTACCTGCTTAACTACGGCTTCTCAGTGTTTGAGAAGTCACACAGGGCATTCCCTGTGGCTTCTCATCACCGCCTGTAATTCAATTATTCACGCCCCGATGGGCGTACTAAACCATACTGATCCTTCTTGTCCTCCTACATGGGCGGTATAGCCAGTATGATGCTAATCGCGTCATATCTGGCTATTCTGACGTCAATACACCCATTTGGGTTGAATTACAGGCGGCGATGAGAAGGCACAATGAACGCCCTGTGTGCCTTCTCAAGCACTGAGAAGTCGCAGTTCAGCAGGTAATAAAAGCAGTTTTATAAACTTATATATCTACACAAAAGGATGGCTAGAATTTAATAAAGATGGTGCAGGGACAGGTATTAATAGGCTGGGGGCTGATTTTTATGGGTCAGGTTCCCTTTAAATGAATCAGAAATACATTCTATACATTGTTAATGTGGTAAATGACTATTCTAGCTGCAAATTTCTGGTTTTTAATGCAACATCTTCATAGGTGTATAGAGGCCCATTTCCAACAACTACCACCCCCAGTGTTTTAATGGTACATTGTATTTGCTAACTGTGTAAGAAGGCTAAATAAGTATGTTAGCACAGCTGAAAACTGTTTGGCTGATTAGATAATCTATAAAATTGACCTTCCTTTGAGCTAGTTGAGAATCTGGAGTATTACATTTGTTCGTTCTATGAAACTCTCAAAATGGCCAGAAAAAGAGAACTTTTATGTGAAACTCGACAGTCTATTCTTATTCTTAGAAATTAAGGCTATTCCATGCAAGAGATTGCCAAGAAACTGAAGATTTCCTGCAATGGTGTGTACTACTCTCAAAAACAGGCTCTAACCAGAGTAGAAAGAGAAGTGGGAGGCCCCACTGCACAACTGAGCAACAAGACAAGTACATTAGAGTCTCTTGTTTGAGAAATCGACACCTCACAGCTCCTCAACTGGCAGCTTCATTAAATAGTACCCGCAAAACGCCAGTGTCAACGTTTACTGTGAAGAGGTGACTCCGGGATGCTGGCCTTCAGGGCAGAGTGGCAAAGAAAAAGCCATATCTGAGACTGGCTAATAAAAGGAAAACATTAATATGGGCAAAACACAGACATTAGACAGAGGAAGATTGGAAAAAAGTGTTATGGACAGACAAAGTTTGAGGTGTTTGGATCACACAGAAGAACACTTGTGAGATGCAGAACAACTGAAAAGATTCTGGAAGAGAGCCTGTCGCCATCTGTCAAGCATGGTGGAGGTAATGTGATGGTCTTGGGGTTGCTTTGGTGCGGGTAAAATGGGAGAGTTGTACAAGGTAAAAGGGATTTTGGATAAGGAAGGCTAGCACTCCATTTTGTAATGTCATGCCATGCTGAATTGCTGCAAAGGGAGCATTATTTTACAAAAACAAAGTTTGAAGGAGAAAATTATTATTTCAGATAAAAATCTTTATTTCTAACCTTGTCAATGTCTGAAGTATATTTTCTATTCATTTTGTAACTCATTTGATAGACAAAAGTATGGGTGCCCTCACACCATGCGACGGCCCCGGAGATGTCGGGCGGGACCGTGCACATTTTTGGCGCCCCACCAGTGTTGCGGCCCCCCGTTTACACAGGGAGACATCTTCGGCGATGGGCCGGCGAGCTGAGAAGCGGCATCGCCGCCGAGTTTCTCAAAACCCCAGCGGCGATGCAGGACAATGGGAGCCTACGGCTCCCATCGCTTGTCAGGTCGCCGGAGGCCATTTACATGGGGTGATGT
Organism: Allobates femoralis; assembly: GCA_033576535.1. Classification (NCBI taxonomy): domain Eukaryota; kingdom Metazoa; phylum Chordata; class Amphibia; order Anura; family Aromobatidae; genus Allobates; species Allobates femoralis. The sequence goes on from JARQOC010000003.1 coordinate 68,852,660, forward strand.
GTGCACATCGCCACAGATCGGCCGCCTGGTTTCACATCACTGATGTGAAACCAGGCGAGCTGTCAGAGCCGCCGACATTGCCCCTTTACATTAGGTGACGCAGGGGCAATGTTGCCGTCGATAGGCCACGCCCCTACGTCGCCTATGTAATCAGCGGCGATGTTGCCAGGTGTAATGGGGCCTTATGAGTTTTCATAGAAAGCACAAAATTGGGTGACCCCAAACTTTTGAACGGTAGTGTACATAAACACACCTTCATATAATCAGGAAACGTTAATAAGAATCCAATGTTCTGAACATGAATAGAGCATTTATGGTGTCCAGAAGTCAGAAACCAGTCATGTGACAAGTCCGTGGTCAGGTGATCCAGGTAGTAGTGCTCTTACGATCCACACTGCTGTTTCAGGAAAAAAGAACCACACGAGGTCTTGCTGTAATGGTATCCCTGATGAAGGAGCTGGGACAGACCGAAACGTGTAGGAAATTAATACCATTACAGCAAGACCTCATGTGGTTCTTTTTTCCTGAAACAGCAGCACGAATCGTAGGAGCACTACTACCTGAATTTCTGTATACACGCCACTTTGCACATGGAGGTGCGGATCCAGCAGCAGCTGTATGAACGCATACACCAGTTGTGGGTTTACACAACTGGCCCAGGTGAGCACATGCAATTTTAAGGGTATTAAGTTTCCCTAAACGATAAGACCCATCCACTCTGTTTGTCTCTCACTTTAGATATGTGGTCAGGTGATGTCATCACACTACAGTTTAACCAGTCCCGTGCATACTCGGTAGCAAAGCACTGGGATCAATGTACCAATTCAGTACACATGCGCTGACAGGCCCGTCATAAACATATGCGCATGCACGAAGTACAAAGATGGCGATACAGACTACAAGTCCCTACATGCAATGTAGGTTTGCACGATTTACCAGAGCAAATGAACCCATCAGGCTTGGGAATGAGTTATCAATATTGGGGATAACAAAAAAGGACAAAAAGGTTACATTACAAGACAAATTCACACTCAAATGGTTAATCCATAAAATGTACATGTGTCACATAAGGTTAGAATCAATCGAGCGATCTTATTCTTTCGGGCCAGTTCATCACTCGATGACTTAGTAGACAAACTAGAAGATTAGAGTTTTAAATCCCAAATATCCCTTCACAGTTTGAGACCAAGGATATAGGAACCCTTGTAGTCAAAATAGAGTTCATCACAATTGTATGCTCCATATGCTTCCTATTTCCAAATTCTCTTCTTGTGTTTCTGATAACATCTATAAGAGAACTCCGATTGGCAAGACCTCTAACAACAAGCAAAAAACCATGGGAAACCATGCAAATAGAGTGTGATTCGAAGGCAAGTGATATTAGTCATCACATAACATCATAACGGCACTATTTAGCAGGAAAGTAAGCAAATATTAGTATAACTAGATGGTGGCCCGATTCTAATGCATCGGGTATTCTAGAATATATATGTAGTTTATTTATGAAGACTTAAGAATAATGCAATGTGAAGCTGGGTTTAAATCTGCCTATACAATGGCTGCCTGAGCTTCATCCTTTGCCGTCAGGACATGCTGAGGGTTGTAGTGCACCCTCATCTGCCTATACAATGGCTGCCTGAGCTTCATCCTTTGCCGTCAGGACATGCTGAGGGTTGTAGTGCACTCTCATCTGCCTATACAATGGCTGCCTGAGCTTGATTATTCATCCTCAGCCTGTCAGGGCATGCTGGGAGTTGTAATGCACCCACATCTGCCTATACAATGGCTGTCTGAGCTTGATCCCTCATCCTCAGCTTGTCAGAGCATGCTTAGAGTTGTAGTGCATCAATGGCTGCCTGAGCTTCATCCTTCATTCACAGCCTGTCGGGGCATGCTGGGCGTTGTAGTGCACCAGTATCTGCCTATACAATGTCTGCCTGAGCTTCATCCTACATCCTCTGCCTGTCAGGGCATGCTGGGAGTTATAGTGCACTTACATCTGCCTATACAATGGCTGCCTGAGCTTGATCCCTCATCCTCAGCCTGCCAGGTCCTGTAGGAGTGGCATCAGCTGGCAGGATGGTCTACAGTGCGGGCACACCATAGGCTGCCAAGCTCCCCTGTGCCCCATCACTCACCGCCTGGAGGTAGGATGCAGTGCAGCGGAGGGCACATCATGTTACCCAATGTCATCATCGTGTTCGGCCTGGGTTACTGAAGCCTAGAGGACCTTGGGTAAGGGAGCATGTGCAAGTTACAGGAAAGCCCTGCTATGTAAGGAGGCGACGTGCAGGAAGCGACGTGTAAGGGACTGCTACCTATAGCAGCTATTGTCCATAGAGGGCTTACTACTAACTATGGTGAGCCATTAGAAGAGGTGTGGTGCTGAATTCCGCTGTACAGAGCTGCTGTGTGTTTGTAGTAGTATTGTGTATTGGTAGACGCACCCTAATGTGCAGCTCCTACATCTACTAAATGCGTCGCGGAAATCCCGTTTTGAATGCGCGCAGCTGTTTTACATACACTGTGCTCATTGGTTGCCGCAGCTGGCAGCAGCCAATGAGCGCTAGCGCGTGATTTCCGTGACAGACAGAGAACATTAGGAGATTATATAGTAGATGCACAGGCATCAAATCAAGCTTCAACAGATATTATTCTCAAAAAAAACAAAACCTGTAACGTTCAATTCCTCATCAAGGCCAGAGGGTGCAACTAATTCTAAAAGACAAATACATTTGGATACAAGCAATAAGTTTTTCAAAGGACTTCACTCGGATTCCTACTGACCTTCCATTATGATACTTCAAAAAGTGTGAAGCAATAGATGTCAAAGGCTTACCTTTCTCATGGTCTCCACATGTGAAATTGTTGATATGTGCTTTGTACATGCTTCTTCAGTTCCTGGGAAGTTTCACCAACGTATACCTTATTGCTGCAAGGACATACAGTTGTGGCCAAAAGTATTGACACCCCTGCAATTCTGTCAGATAATACTCAGTTTCTTCCTGAAAATGATTCACAAATTCTTTGGTATTATTATCTTCATTTAATTTGTCTTCAATGAAAAAAGACAAAAGAGAATGAAGCAAAAAGCAAAACATTGATCATTTCACACAAAACTCCAAAAATGGGCCAGACAAAAGTATTGGCACCCTCAGCCTAATACTTGGTTGCTCAACCTTTAGCCAAAATAACTGCGATCAACAGATTCCGGTAACCATCAATGAGTTTCTTACAATGCTCTGCTGGAATTTTAGACCATTCTTCTTTGGCAAACTGCTCCAGGTCCCTGATATTTGAAGGGTACCTTCTCCAAACTGCCATTTTTAGATCTCTCCACAGGTGTTCTATGGGATTCAGGTCTGGACTCATTGCTGGCCACCTTAGAAGTCTCCAGTGCTTTCTCTCAAACCATTTTCTAGTGCTTTTTGAAGTGTGTTTTGGGTCATTGTCCTGCTGGAAGACCCCTGACCTCTGAGGGAGACCCAGCTTTCTCACACTGGGCCCTACATTATGCTGCAAAATTTGTTGGTAGTCTTCAGACTTCATAATGCCATGCACACGGTCAAGCAGTCCAGTGCCAGAGGCAGCAAAGGAACCCCAAAACATCAGGGAACCTCTGCCATGTTTGATTGTAGGGACCGTGTTCTTTTCTTTGAATGCCTCTTTTTTTCTCCTGTAAACTCTATGTTGATACCTTTGCCCATAAAGCTCTACTTTTGTCTCATCTGACCAGAGAACATTCTTCCAAAACGTTTTAGGCTTTCTCAGGTAAGTTTTGGCAAACTTCAGCCTGGCTTTTTTATGTCTCGGGGTAAGAAGTGGGGTCTTCCTGGGTATCCTACCATACAGTCCCTTTTCATTCAGACGCCGACGGATAGTACGGGTTGACACTATTGTACCCTCGGAGTGCAGGGCAGCTTGAACTTGTTTGGATGTTAGTCAAGGTTCTTTATCCACCATCCGCACAATCTTGCATTGAAATCTCTCGTCAATTCTTCTTTTCGGTCCACATCTAGGGAGTTGAGCCATAGTGCCATGGGCTTTAAACTTCTTGATGAGACTGCGCACGGTATTTCCGGAGCGACACATAACCTTAGGTTACGGCCACAATTGCAGCGTGCGATGCTGCCATCGGCGATCTGAGGCGGACACGAAAAACGTGACCGCGCACGTTATATCGCCTCATATCGCCAGGTGATATTGCTGCATGTGAAGGTACCATCACGGTACTAATCCATTATTAAAACGGCCACCCTACACTTGTAGAATTAGGTCCAGGAAGATCCCTCCTGTAGGGGAAATTGAGGAGGTAAGAAAGATGTTCAAGTTATTAACATTCAGAGAGTCCAGAAACTCTCAACACTAATTTTCAGTATCCCTCAACATAAGTGCGATGTTGTCAATAAAACGTAATAACCCTATGATGTTAGTTCTGTATTCAGAGGTTAAGTAGACCACAGTTGCCTCCCACCAACCTAAAAGCAGAATGGAGAGGACTGACGCACGTTGTGCGCCCATCGCGACTCCTGATTGCTGTAGATAGAAATTTCTATGGAACATGAAATAATTATGCGTAAGCACAAATTTCATCAAGTCGATCAAAATTGAGTCATGCATATAATCTGAATTTTCTTTGGAGTCTAAAGCGGCCGTCACACGCTTTGATATCGCTAGCGATATTGTAAGCGATCACGTGCACGCGCGATCGCTAACAATATTGCTCACATCGCTGGTGAGATGTCACACAGACAGACTCACCAGCGATGTGGACCAGCGAGATCGCTGGTTACTAAGGTACACATCGGGTTACTAGGCGCCGCGCGTCGCTTAGTAACCCGACGTGTACCATAGTTACCATCTCCCAGCATAGGCTCTGCCGCTGGGAGATCGTTCATCGCAAGATCTGAGCTCCGGAGCTCAGATCTCGATTTTGCGATTTTATCAATTCTCGCTCGTCGTATCTTGCCGTCACACGCACAGACATCGTTCAAGCGATGTTTAATCTGGCGCGTTCAAGCGATATCTTTCAAGATATCGTAGCGTGTGACGGCCGCTTAAGAAATATGCAACTGCTTGTAAACCAGTTTCATGAACTATATTCGAATACAGTGACTCTACATCACAGATCATGATCAAGGTGTCAGGAGGTAGGGTTAAGCCCTTTGTCTTTTGAATAAATTGGGTGGTATCCCTACTGTACGAAGGCAACTTCTGAACCAATTGTTGTAAATAATGGTCCAAATATGAACCAGCTTGTTCAGAACGATTGCCAATACCAGACACGATCGATCAACCAGGTGGCTTCTCCAGTTTTTGTGCACCATCAGTAAGAGGTAAAATGTTGGCACCCTTGGTTTCGATACCCACATATATTCTATTTCTTTTTTTTTTTTACATAATGCCATTTTTGGAAAAGTTGGGAATCTCTCTCAGGCAAAACTAACAGGTCCAGCAAAATTTTATCCTCTCTTGCTAACAACTTTATCTTCCAAAAGGTAGAGGAGAAAACAAGGGGATTGGCTACCTTGAATCTAATCCCTATAAACAGGGAGGCAATCGTTCAGAAGATAAGGGTGGCTGGAACCCTAGTAGACAGCGATCATGCTATTATAGAATTTACAACAGACTTCAAGGTTGGATTTCAGAAAGACAGATTTTAAGTGACTCCAAAAGACAATAGGAGGGATCAAGTGGCTGGATGTCCTTAAACCCAGAAATTAGATTCTCAAAGTTCAATTGTTAGCAATCCCTAAAAAAGGCAAGAATAGGAAGCATTTAAGAAAACCAGGATGGATGAACACAGAATGTAAGCACATGGTAAAATGGAAGAAAGAAATGTTTATAAAATGGAAATAGGAAGGCATATCTAAAGAAGACTACAATGCAGTCTGCAGGGAATGCATCAGATTAGTTAAAGCTAATAATGAATTAAGGCTTGCAAGAGATGTCAAAAGTAAATAAAAAGGATTTTGGGGGTATGTCAAAAGTAATAGAAAGATGCTACAGGATGAAAATGGTGATGTGGTAAAAATGATGTTGAGAAAGCTGAACTTTTAAATTTCTATTTTGCATCTGTTTTCTCTCAGAAAGTAAATGTAACATTAACTGATCTTCAGTGTAATACTAAAGGAATAGAAGAATCCAAGCTATCTATAAACAGAGAGATAATGAGGGAATACTTAGCCAATATAAATGAATTTAAGTCTCAAGGTCCAGATGAATTACACCCCAAGGTACTAAAGGAGATAGAGGAAATTTTTTAACCACTCTCCATAATCTTTGAAAATTCTTGGGAACAGGAGACGTATAGAGGACTGGAGAAGAGCAAATGTTGTCCCTAACGTCAAAAAGAGGAAGGTCAACTCAGGGAACTATAAGTCTGTGAGCCTGACTTCCATACCAGGAGACATATTTGAGCAAATTATTAACATGTATGCAAGTACCTGTATGACAATTAAGTGATCAACCAGAGCGAGCATGGGTTTGTAACTAATAAGTCATTTCAGACTAGCTTAATTTCCTTGTATGGCAGAATCACTGACTGGGTGGATCAGGGAAAGGCAGTAGGTATAATTTATCTTTACTTCAGCATAGCATTTGACAAACTATCTCATATCATCCTTATTAAAAAAAAAATGACCAAGTATGAAATGGAAAAGGCAACTGTGGATTTATAATTGGCTTACTGATCGGACCCAAAGACTGGTCATAAATGGCTGTACATCTAGTTGGAAGGATGTCAAAAGTGGGGTACCACAGGGATCTGCCCTGGGCCTAGTGTTGTTCAACATCCTGAGCAATGATTTGGATGGAGAAATTAAGGGTAAGCAGATTACATTTGCTGATGGCACAAAGCTGGGAGAGGTGCAACTAGCAGAATAACTTTGAACATGGAAAAATGCAAAGTCCTTCATTTGGACTACAAAAAAAAATCATATACAAAATTGGAGAAATGGAGATAAGTAACACCATGTGTGAAAAAGACTTGGGTATATTAATAGATTACTGAATGAACATGAATCAATAGTGAGATGCAACAGCAAAATAAGAAAGCACAACTCACGGCCCCCAACAGGTTATGTTTTCAGCATTTCCTTAGTATTGCACAGGTGATACCTTGATAATGATTCCATTACCTGTCCAATCCTAAGGAAATCATGCAAATGTGTCCTGTTTGGGGCCATGAGGATTGGAGTTTGGGAAATACTGGTCTAGATCATATGAAGTAATTATCACCCTATACTCCTCTTTGGTCAGACCTCATTTGGAATACTGTGGCCAGTTCTGGGCAACACATAAAAAAAAGAAATCAACAAACTGGAACAAGTTCAGAGAAGAGCGACCAGAATGGTTACTGGTCTGCAAATTATGTCCTTTGAGGATTGGTTGCAGGATTTGGGAATGTTTAGCTTTCAAAAAAGAAACGTTAGAGGAGACTTTTAATAGCTGTCTACAAATATCTCAAGGGCTGTCAAAGTGTATAGGGATCAGGTTTATTTTCATTTGCTCAAGGAAAGATTAGAAGCAATGGGATGAAACTGAATGGGAGGAGCCACAGATTAGATATTAGAAAAGACTTTTAGACAGTGAGGGTGGTCACGAGTGGAACAGCCTGCCAAGAGAAGTGGTAGGTAGAGATGCCAGCCAAGGAAAATGCCAACACCTGGGTCTGGTTCTCTCAGGTTGGAAAGGGCCATGGTTAATAGCCCTCCCCAGCCTCAAAATAGCAGGCCGCAGCCGCCCCATGATTTGCACCTCTGTTAGATGCGCCATGCCTAGTGCTTTACCCCTGCTCCCCTGCTGCCCTGGCACTTTAGCAAATGGGGTATTGGTATTTGGACTTGATGCCAGCTGGGTAATGTCTTACAAACCAAGTCAGTAAGGAAACAAATAACCACTCCTATAAATATTCTATTTGAAAATAAACTTCTCAATACACTCCTCTTTCACCATTTTTTAATTAAAATCCATTTTTTTTTAAGTCTACCATTCCACTCAGCAACAAAAAAAATGTAAAAAAAATTAAGAAAACAAAACAAACAACAAACCCCGAAAAATCCTGAAGTTGTCCCAGCATATGAGGGGCAGATCACTGACTGCATCCCATATGCTAGGAGGCACAGACAGTGTGACAAGCCGTAACTTCACTGAGGTTATCTCAAGTTACACAGCAGGTATCATGCAACAGGGAATCCCACTGTGTTATCTGAGATAACCTCAGTGATGCCAGCGCTTCTCACATTGGCGGTCTGGTGGGAGCTGCAAAATCACAAAAGATATAGTGGGTTTAGTTTACTCGTATCATGACACAGCATGCATGAGGAGTGGTGATATCAGGGAGTGCAGTGCAGTTTAAACTCGTAGGATAGCCCCTGTGTGACCCATCAAGTCTGAACTGCAGTAATCTTTGTGATGGCACCACTAGTCACACTGTCGCCAGTGCCTGTGTGCCTGTCCTCACTTCAAATGTGGGATGCTCTCTGTGAATATAATCCCCTCATCCATATGGTTGTAAGTAAGTCCAAGGAGAGCTGCAGTCGTGTTGGAAGGGCTTGAGGATTGCTCTTGCCCCATGGCTACCTCAATAGAGACTTCTAGAGCAGGGATGTGGATAACTCTAGTCCTCAAGGGCCACAGACAGTAAATATTTTCAGGATTTCCATAGCATTGCACAGGTGGTAATGTAATCACTTGCACAGGTGATGATTCAAACAGCTTGTGCAATGCTAAAGAAATCCTGATAGCTTCGCCTTAAATCCTGGAGTTGCCTTCTTGGCCGGATGTGGACTGCTTGATGTCATTTATGACAAGAGCAAGGCCTGTTGGTTTTGCCTCGTTGCCGGGTAGTCTTAATTTTATTTTTTACCTTTCCCAGTTTTGCATCTGTTGCGCTTTTCCCTGCTGGATTAGCAGGACTGCAGCCTTTGTGCTACACCTCAAAAACATAAATGGACTGTGCCCCATTATCTTGATGGCCTGTGCCCCATTTAAATGGACTCTGCTGATCCTTGTGAGACTTGCTGGGTGTTATGGACTGTTTTGTGAAAAGGGGTAAAATTGGAGGACCCAATGTACCAGACAGGTAATTTGTTTGCAATGTTCAAGAACTGTGCCCAAGGGACACACTCATATGTTGATGCTACCTGTGTTATGCTACTGCCCAATCAGAATGGACTCCAATGCCTATGCAAGCCTCTGTTGACTTTGTGCACCTTTTGGCCTATTGACCTGTTTTATGAAAAAATGGATTTGGATTCTATAGATCTAGGGTCTCATCCCAGTGAGACTGGAGTCAGGATGACCCAAAGATAGAAGGGCAAAAACTTTCCACTATGTTTTATTTGTGTTTTAAGTGTGATTGCATGCAAGATGTCTTCCAGGCCAACACTATGGCCAAGGACGGCCATGGTTAAAGAGGGGAGGTATGTAGGCAGGGTGTCCAGTGCCCACATGAAGTCTTTGCCTCCCTAAAGAAATCACTGTTCCTGTGTATACTGTATATGTGTGTCTTTTATACTTAGTATGAACAGTTTCTGCTAAGTGCCTATGTACAAATGAACAGAGTTTGTGTAACTCAAAGCTGAAAAATGACATCTTGTACCAATGTTCGATTATTTAACTCTGAAAAAGTAAAGCTTTTCAGCCTGCAACTTTACATCCTACATGATGCAGAGTCCCAGCACTGGCATTTCTTCCAACGGGTTAGCGACCCAATAACAGGCCTTTTTTAGGGTAGTTCTGGCAACCTCAACAGGCCCTTCAGACTCTTTTGCCCCTGTGGGTTCCACTCCAGCAGGCTGACTCCCATGGTCAGGCCAGGCCAGCAGCCGATGCTCCATCCTGTCTATATGGGCCTCCTGCTGCCACTCTTCAACATCCTCTGTGGTGGCGACCCGTCTTACCCCCATTGCATACCACCCGTTGCCGTCTTTTCTTTTTATGAAGGTAACATCTTGCCAACATAGAGGGTGCGGAGTAAGGAAGGCAGATTGTAATGCTTCAGGGTGAATCTATTCACATAGCACTGATGACCGGAGCTCTCTTTATTTTTGAGCCTGTATCTCCTCCTCCAAAAGAAGTCCACCACCTAGCCCCTTGTACATTGCTCCTCAATGATAGCCTGCGTAGACCCCTTCAACCACTCTCATGCAAGATCCTCAGAGATTATCTCAAAAGTCCACCAACTGTCAATGCCTCACCTTACACAAAACCACTTCAAAATCACCCAGAATTCCCTATCAAGGGCTCTCAGATGAATAATGAGTACAATTTCTATTTTTAAGTGATCACTTTATTAGTCATTAATTTATAATTATTCCATAAAAAACATTAAAAATCATTTTTATTACATAGGAGTATCCTGATAACATAAATGATTTATATCTGGGTCCAGGACTAAGACCACTTACATCAATATTTCTACAATATAAATTATACAGTGACCGGTGATACCAGGTATATAAGGGAATACTGTTTATTTATTTATTTTATCACTTCAGGCAGCCATACACTCAAGTGTGTATCTTGACACTCTTGTCTCTTACAAAACCAGAGCACCTGTGCACTGGCCCCTATCCTTGATACAAGCCACAATTATATATGCACGCCTGTGCACTGATAGTGCCCCTTCTAATCAGAGTTACACTGTGTACTGCTGCCCTCGTGCCTTCCTATTTTCCCCTTTAGTATCTCATACCTGGTTAAGTGTTGTTTGTGACCACAGTCCTGGCACCCCCACCGCCAACGTCCGTTTCGTCTCCTTCCTCAGGGCGTAACCTTGCTCCTAAATCGCTTTTTATATACCCTGTAATAATCGCTAACACTTTGCAGCCGCCATCCAATCGGCGCATCACTTCCGACTCGCACGCCACGTGTTAAGCCAGACCTCGCACATCCTGCCCGTGAACCGCAAGCAGGCGTTTCTGCGTGCCAGCAGGTCACGTGACAGGTGCCGAGTCTGGGTGCGTGTCGAGCCTGTCATGCGCACTCGCGGCGACTGTGTAGTTTACTATTTAGGGCTGGGAACTAGATTGAATCGTTCACTTCTACTCCTGCAGCTACGGGCTCATGTTATGATATATGCCATATTATTGTCTACAGCTAATGGAATAATATTGTGTTATTTCACTGTTGTTCATATAACATGGGTGATGTAAATACTCTTTCCACTATTTATTTATACTTTTGTTCACAACTCCTCACCTGATTATAATGGTTGCAAAAGCATCCCTATAATCTGGTATTACCATACATAGTATGTGACCATAACAATTTAATTACCATTACATTATCAATGAAGTGTTAGTTATCTTAATATTAAAGTGACAGTGCATATATATATATATATAGTCATAAAAAACCATACAATATAATTTATATAAATTATAATACATATATTTAAAATGTAAAAATAAGACAGGGTGCCACTTTTGGCGCCCAAAAAAATATAAGACACGGTCTTATTTTCGGGGAAACACGGTAGCTAGAGAGACCTAAGGCAAAGGTCTGAGGAAGTCGAGAAGAGCCTGGGGTGTAGAGCGGTGTCGAGCTCACCCCAAAGGAGAAAGCGCCAAGAACCGGACACCGGAGTCTGAGGCTATGCTGGGCCTAACATCCCAGCAGCCAACACCGGAGGGTGGGGGATTCCAAGTTCCCCAGCCACACCACACTGTCCGCAGGCAAAGCAGCGTTAAGAGCCCAGGAGCAGCCGCCATAGAAGTGGGGCTGGAAAAGGACTTGAACTGCCTGTCATACCAGCACCAAGCAGGAGAGAGAAGGGCCACAGCTCAGCTTAAGCAGCTACAGGGACCCACAAAGAGAGTGCACCAGGGAGACCTCAGAACTTTCCGGGTTAGGAGAACTCCGAGTTGATCCTAGGTTGCCGGATTCCAGTAATATCATCTGTCCTTGTGCCAGTATCACCAGTAAAGGACCTGAGGAACCAACAAATCATGAGTCTGTCAGTTATATCACGCCCTCCATCCTGCACCCTACACCCTTTCAACATCCACTGCCCTGGGGATTCACTCCACCTGTGGGGAGCCACAACATCTCAACTGCCCATCCATTGTCCCCAGAGGTTCTGCAGCAGCAGTGGCTACTCATAAGCGCAAACCATGGGTGGCATCATGAATAATCCTTTCTTTAAACCACCCTATTCTTCTATTTCCCCCAAAACTCTTTAAAGCTGAACCCAGGGTCACGGAGCCGGGTCTCGACTCCTGTGACTCCCCCGTAAGCACCACAGCCCGATTCTGAGTACCCCACGGCCCTGGGGTCTATCAGATTTATTGTATGGGATTTACTTATATGCATGCTGGAGGAAGGTTGCTTGAAACCGAAACGTTGCCATCTGTCCTGAAGGCCAAATAAAGGCATCATCAAACCACAAGAAAAGAGGGTTGCAGTTTCTTTTTGGTGTATATGCATACTTAGGCTGCCTTCACACTTGTGCTTGTGTCTGCATGCGTATGGCATGCAGACGCAAACGCAGCCATATTAATGTGAACGCAGCGGAGATACTCTGCATGCGTTCGCATTAGTATGCACCCCCGGACAGCCAATCAGCTGTCTCGGGGGTGGCCGGGAGGAGGAGATCAGCTGTGGAGATCTCCTCCTCCCAGCCACAGCTGATCTCCCGCCGGTGTCAGAGCGGGAGATTTGAAGATACAGCTGATCTGACAGCTGTTTAAATCTCCTGCGCCGAAACCGAATAGGTGATATCGGTGTAGGAGATAAGAAACAGCTGAAATGCGGGACAGCAGCGGCGGCTGTAGCTGATCACCTGGTGGCCGCCGGGAGATATTTCAATGAGATCCGCAGCATTCTCCTGCACTGTCATGCAGAGGACACTGTGGATCCATTGACTTCAATGCATTTTTTGTGCGCTTGCAGATAAAACAAGCGCCCGAGAACGCACAAAAAATGCAACATGCTGCATTCGGAGTGCGCTCGGAGGGTGCACAAATTATGCACATCCGAGCGCAAACGCAGCCATACGCAGGCAAATGCGTTCCCATGTTAAACATAGGAACGCATGTGCGCAAGCATTTTGCTGCGTTCAGTGCACTGTGTTACAAACACAAATGTGAAGGCACCCTTATATAGATTCAACCTATGGTTCTTCTGTGCCTAATTAGCTGATGTTTGCAAGAAAATGATTTAGCGGTCTTGTAGAAGCGCTACTAAAGCTCAGGCACCAGGATGATGATGTTTATAAACCGCAATCTTTACTTTCCCCTCACAGCTCCACAACATGTTTCAACTGCTCAAGGCAGTCTTCCTCAGGTAGTGTAAGGGGGTGAACACCGGGTTGTGCAGGTCGTGCACAACCCAAACAGGTGAGTGGCCACCTGTAATAACTCCATATTAACTTAGCTATAGTGATCCTACACATGCGCCCCTTCTCTCCCTTTTTTTCTTACTTATTAGCTGATGTAATTCTGACATTGGGTCTTCCTGAGCGACTCCAGCCTAAAGTCTGACATCCTCTTTTTATGTATTTTGACAATCTTTTATCATATTTGTATTTCACTAATAAAGATTTGTATTCAATTTTGGCCGCTTACTCCTTGTTTTCTGTGGGTCTTTACTTTCCCTGTATTAGGGCCTATTTACTATATGGTCAAGTTTAGATATTCATTTATTTTTTTTGCAGATTTGAACCTTCCAGTATTTTTTTCATACTTGCCGCATGTCAATTCTTTCAACGTTTTTGCAGCGTTACTCACCCATTTAAATGAATAAGAAAATATAACACAAGTAAAAATGCATAGTAAAAGGCAGGCACAAATGTGCGAATTTTATGCAGTTTTATTCCAGCGAACACCAACACTCTGGTTTTTGCAGCAGAAAAATACAGGAAATACAAGAAAATAAAAGCAGGAGGGGAAACATCTGAATAACAGAAAACCTGAATTCAGGATATCAGACATTGCAGATGGTGGCAACTGATAGCTTCACAGACCTGCTGAGACAGGGAATGGCCAGTAATGTAATCATTGATAAAATACATGCCCTCTGCCCAAGACAGAAGCCCACTGAGCAACTATGGCATTTACTATGCAGTTTTCTCTCATGTGGATAAAAGACTCATGAGTAATTATTATCTTTAACAAGAGCAGGTTTATTGTGGAGAAATGACCTTATACCAGGATATTAGACCAACAATCTGGACAAAAGGTGCCTGATGAATCCTAAGAACCAAGAATCTCCAGTATTCATGGATTTTTATTTTTGGTCTTTGGCTGTTACCTCCTGATCTACACTATGTTTAATCTGATGAAGTCATGAAATCAGTCCCATCGGCAGACCCTCCTGGACTGGTACAATGTCACGAAGCTTGACCCTTAGAGTATGGTATATAACACGAAGGCTCAAAAATTCACAATGGGGACACTGACTGTCAGTCATTCACTCTATGTGAGTTGTGAGTCATGCACTATAGCATGTGGCCAGTATGACTCACATGGGCTTGCGGAGATCAGGGTGATTGCTGGACCTAGCAGTACACATAGGGTTAAGTGTGTGTTAGCTCTGTAGTCGTACAAATAGGGTTAACTGCAGCTAGGTTTGTGTGAAGGCTGATGACTCACTGAATCTGAGGTGTGAGTGTGGCTGGCAGGATATTAGGCTGCCCAAGGCTGAGAGAGACATCAGATCAGGATGAATCTTTGTGAGGTTGTGGGTCAGAGGCGTCTTGTCCCTTTGGGACGTGGAGGGAAGCCTGCCCTCTCCATGCAAGGAGTACCTGTCCCTCTGACGAGTGTGTGAGCCTGTGGCTATACAGCGGATTGAGATGGCTCCTGGAGTTAGGAGACCCTGGCTGAATCTGGAGGGTGCTCACTCAGACGTGGGGGTGCAGCCGTGGTCCTGGAGGCCTGCCTGGTATGGAAGTTTGGAGGCGGCTGGCATCCTGGAAACACGTGGTGAGGAGACCTTGGGGATGCCTGGTTTACCCAGTAGCTCAGGTGTGCTGAACCCTGGTCTGAGCCCGTATAGGCTGTAGACCGTGGATATCTTATGATGGACTGTGTGTGTGGATGTGTATGAGGCGGTGTCTTGTGGGGGTCACAGTCCATGGATATTTTATGATGGACTGTGCATGCATGTGTATGGGCCTGAGTAGGCTGCAATCCATAGATGTGGTATGATAGACTGATGTACACGTGTATGGGTCTAGGTACTAGGCGGACGTCCATGTAGCCTCATAATGGACGGTATGCATGGGTGAGACTGGATATGTCTCAAAGGCCAAGCGGCTGTAACCGCCATTGGGACCGACTGTCAGGTCGTGATGGTCCTGTTGATCCATGTGTGTGTATGGGACTGGATGTACTGGAGTGTCCCGGATCCCGGTGGATCCGTAAAGGTCTCATATGAACTAGGCAGAAAGATTCCTGTTACTATGGTGGGCCCTCGGTATAAAGATCCCTGTTGAGGTATTGGGTTCTGTTGATACGATAAATGTAAATACTGCTATGTATGTTGTTCAAATGTAAATACTGTCTTGTAGGTTGTACAGAGTGTAGATACGGCTAGGTGGCTGGAATGTACGTTATGTATGTTATGTACGTTATGATCTGTAATCTGTATTGATGTATGTTCTATGTTTTATATGTGAGTTGTAATATGTATTGTATGTTCTTAGCAGTTTATGATAGCATAATAACTGCTTTATTGTGTTACTTTGGAAAAAAAACACGGTTGTTGAGGTCATTCCGTTGCCAAGCAAATCCCCTAGGCGAGGCTACGTTTATGCTGTTTGTGCAAGTTATATTACAGTAGCTATCTATAGGGTCTTTACTGGGAATCCTCTAAAAGTTGTCATAAAACTTTCCCCGATAGGTCCTCTAGTGCCTCCCTTACCTATAGTCTTCATTCCACAAACAAAGAAGGAAAAGCTATATAAGTACCTGGAGGATGTTCACCAACCTTATTATTGATATTTAAGAAAACCAATACCCCTTAACTAAAATGGAGACAACTAATCCAGGAACTTACTGCAGGGTCTGACAATGCTGATAACATGGAAACTACAAACAATACAATAATAATTTCACATGTTTTAAGAGGTCTGCCCAGGCACTATTCAAGGGTAATAGTATCATACTGAAAATAACCTGACAGTGTCCCTTTAATTAGAGACACAATTGTGGATGTATTTAATGCACACCTGAAACACACTGCTTCTTTGTGTAGGAGTCTAAAGAAAGCAGCCAAGGTATCAGGGAGAGAATTGTGGACTTGCACAAGTCTGCTTCATCCTTAGGTGCTACTTCCACATACCTGAAGGTGCCTCGTTTATTTGTACAAACAATTAGAAACAAGTACAAACAAGATGGGAATGTCCAGCCATCATACCACTCTAAAGAGTAATTGTGAATCCAGGCAGTACTCTCCATTGTGGTGCTCAGGAGTGGAATGGCACATCCAGACAATATTAGAAAGCAATGCTGGCACACGCTAGATTCTCTTCAATAAATCTTTGTTTTATTCAATTCAATAGTCTTCCATGTTAATGTTTTACCATTAACATGGAAGACTATTGTATCGTATAAAACAAAGATTAAAGAGAATCAAGCGTGTGCCACCATTACTTTCTAATACTGCTCAGGAAGTAGATGGGTTCTGTGTCGCAGAGATGCTTTGATCCAACATGTGCATATTAGGGATGGGCGAATTACTCGCTACTATTCGGGACTTGCCCGAATAGTAGCGGACTCGGGGGACTCGCTACTCGCCGAGTTTCCTTAGGAATTACTCGGGGGTTGCGAGTCCCTGTACTTTTGTAGTGTATCTATACAGATACACTACAAAAGTACCGTAAAAGTTAATCTAAGGGGTTAAAAACAATAAACATTAAATACTCACCTCCTGTACTCCTGGACTGGTACCGAAGACCTCCGGCTGTTACAGGACCTCCAAGACCATCGGGAGAAGATAGGGAAAAGGACCTTGCAGTTCAGCCAATCAGCATGCGGCTAGCGGTCACATGGGTTGTGACGCGGCTGCACTGCGGCCAAATGACAAACCCATGTGACCGCTAGCCCAATGCTGATTGGCTGAACTGCAAGGTCCTTTTCCCCATCTTCTCCCAGTGGTCTGGGAGGTCCTGTAACAGCCGGAGGTCTTAGGTACCGGTCCCGGTACATAAGGTACAGGAGTACAGGAGGTGAGTATTAATGTTTATTGTTTTTAACCCCTTAGATTAACTTTTAGGGTACTTTTGTAGTGTATCTGTATAGATACACTGCAAAAGTACAGGTTACTATTTGGACTTGCTGGACTCGCAACGAGTACCGAGTCTCGGACCCAGACTCGTTAGAGTCCAGCGATTCCGAGTATTTCAGGATTCGCCCATCCCTAGTGCATATCAACCCAAGAACAAAAAGAAAAGACCTTGTGAAAATGATAGTGGAAGCTAGTAAGATTTTATCATTATCTACAGTGAAACAAGTACGCTATCAACATGGGCTGAAAGGCCACTCTGCCAGGAAGAAGCCATTACTCCAAAAGAAACATAAAAAAAGCCAGATTAATGTTTGCAAATGCACGTAGCAACAAAGACCTACATTTTTTAAAACATGTCCTATGGTCTGACGAAACTGAAATTATACTGCTTGGCCATAATGACCATCATTACATTTGGGGGAAAAAGGGAGAAGCTTGGAAGCCTAAGAACATCATCTCAACTGTGAAACATGGGGGTGGCAGCATCATGTTGTGGTTTTGTTTTGCTGCAGGAGGGACTGGTGCACTTCACAAAATAGATGACATCATGAGGACAGAAGATTATGTGGCAATACTGAAGCAACATCTCAAGACATCAGCCAGGAAGTTAATGCTAGGAAAAAAAATGGATAATGACCAAAAGCAAACTGGCGAAATGCCAAACTGGTTACAAAGCGGCTCAAGGATAACAAAGTCAATGTTTTGGAGTGGCCATCACAAAGCCCTGATCTCAATACTATTGAAAATGTATGGGCAAAGATAAAAAGACAGGTGCAAGCAAGGCGACCTACAAACATGTCTCAGTTACACTGTCAGGAGGAATGGGCCCAAATTCCTACCAACTATTGTGAGAAGCTTGTGGAAGGATAGCCAAAACGTTTGACCCAAGTCATAGAGTTTAAAGGCCAATGGTGCCAAATACTAATGAAATGTATGTAAACTTATGACTTTGCAGAAAGTAATAAAAATGTCTTAAAACATTCTCTCTCTCATTATTTTGGCATTTGGCAAATATAAATAATTATGGTAATCCTAATTAACCTAAAACAGAAAAGGTTTATTCTGGTTTCATGACAGATAGTGATAAACACATGCATATACAGTCAGTCAGTCACCAATTGGGTAAGTTCTCCCATTTAATTGACATCATAGGTGACCTCAACTATGAAAGACAAAATTAGAAAACAAATCCTGAAAATCTTATTGTCTGATTTGGAAAGAAATTGTTTTCGAATTTTGGTGGAAAATAAGTATTTAATCAATAACAAAAGTTCATCTCAATGCTTTGTTATATATCCTTTGTTGGCAATAACAAAGGTCAAACATTTTCTGTAAGTCTTCACAAGGTTGGCACACACTGTTGCTGGTATGTTGGCTCATTCCTCCATGCAGATCTCCTCTAGAGCAGTGGTGTTTTGTGGCTGTCTCTGGGCAACACGGACTTTCACCTCCCTCCAAAGCTTTTCTATAGGGTTGAGATATGGAGACTGGCGAGGCCACTCAAGGACCTTGAAATGCTTCTTATGAAGCCACTCCTTCATTGCCCTGGTGGTATACTTGGGATCATTGTCATGCTGAAATACTCAGCCATGTTTCATCTTCAATGCCCTTGCTGATGGAAAGAGGTTTGCACTCAAAAATCTCACGATCTCAGTCGTTCTGGTCCCTTGGCAGAGAAACAGCCCCAAAAGGGGGCGTGGCCTGACTGCCTAAGGCGATGGTCGCATGATCCCGGAGCTCCGGTCCCCCCAGGCATAAAGCGGCTCATATTCAGCACAGCGGCTCCGTTCCCGACCTCCACCTGAACCCTCACCTCTGTTAACCTCCGGTGAGTGCATGGGGCGAGTTAAGCCCGAGCTCCCTCCACCCTCAAAGAGGGTTTCAGATTTCTTCTCCTCTGCCCCTCAGCATACAGGGCCTCCAGCTAAGATGGCGCCGCCGTCCCCACGTCTGCCATGCTCCAGCAGGCGCGATACACATGCTGCTGAAGCTATTAACCCTTTGCTGGGAGAAGCCCCTCTAACACATGCAGGAATGAAAGAGCTATTAGCTGCCCTCCGGACCTCGTTACAGGAGGATATGCGAGGCATGATGTCTGAGCTTAGAGGGGAGGTGGAAAATCTGGGAGCCAGAACTGATAGACTGGAAACCAAAATGGCGGAGATGGTGAAATCGCATAACTCCCTAATAGACTCTCATGAACTTCTCCAAGAATACATGATTAAAGTACAGGCTAAAAACATGGACTTGGAGGATCGTTCCCGCCGGAACAAAATCAGGTTGAGGGGTATTGAAGAAAAGCTGATGCCCAGTGAGCTTAGGGCATACGTGCAAGAATTTATGCA
Source organism: Allobates femoralis (assembly GCA_033576535.1). Classification (NCBI taxonomy): domain Eukaryota; kingdom Metazoa; phylum Chordata; class Amphibia; order Anura; family Aromobatidae; genus Allobates; species Allobates femoralis. The sequence continues at coordinate 68,872,240 of JARQOC010000003.1, forward strand.
ATCGATCCTGCCTGATGTGGATACCTGTGACCTTATAATTGACAGGATTCATAGGATTCCACAGCCCTCAACGGTAGCTCCCTCCCTCCCTAGGGATGTATTAGCATGTATACATTTCTTTGAAACTAAGGAGGATTTTCTGGGGGCTTTAAGGAGGAACGCAGAGATCCCTGCCAAGTTTACACACATTGAAGTGTTTCCGGACTTATCGCCTGCTACTCTAGCCCTGAGACGAGCCTTTCAGCCCTACACTAAGCTGTTACGAGAAAAGGACATTCAGTACCGATGGGGACATCCGCCAAAGCTTCTTATAAGAAAAGACGACCAGACCCATGTTTGTCTTACACCCAAAGCTGCTGCTACTCTCCTAACTGAATGGGGTATGGACCCCCCTCGTCCACCGGATTCGCCTCTGCCGGAAAATGGAGGGCTGGCCGCCTCCCACCGCGGCCGGCATCCCAGAATTGATCCTGAATGGTCGTCAGTATGAACTTTCAACATTCATCTGAGGTTATATATATGCCTGGGGGTTCCCTCTCCTATGGATCTCTCTCTTTATTCTGTGCTGTATCTCGGACTAATCTCCTGTGTCTTTTTCTAATCTTTCTTTCCCTGTATGTTTCCACTCTCTAACTTCCCTTTTTATTCCTTAATCTTTGACTCATTCCTATCCTATCCTCTTCCTTACTATTGAATCCCCTGTGACCCCACTACTGCCCCTTTCTTCTTCCTTCCCCTCTCATACAGTGTACTCCACTGTTCTCCCTGCTCTTCTTCGCTATATAAATTTCTTTTTCTTGTTATAACAGTTTTCTAAACTAATTTCATTCTAGTAGGCTTGATTCTCTCTTTCCTCTTTACGGGATACTATGCTGCCCCTTGAGTGTGATTTAACCTCTTAACGACTAATGACGAGTATACTCGTCATGAAAAGATGTCAGTTCCCGCATCATGACGAGTATACTCGTCATGGCTTTGAACTGCCACTGCTTCTAAACGAACAGTGACAGTTCAATTCTAAAAGCTGTCAGTGACAGCCAAGGGTTAGGGGAAGAGGTGTGGGGACCCCTGTTAGAGGTCCCCACACTCAGAGCGATGTGATCGGTCAGTCAATCTGACCGACCGATCACATCAAGATCACGCAGGGAAATGCTGAATGTCAGCACTTCCCTGCATGATCTCTGCAGGAGCCGGGCTGTCAGCTGTGCCCGGCTCCTGCAATCATCCCCTGCTTGTGCCCTCTAATGTGCATCACCCCCCCGCTCATCCCCCTGTCCCCCGCTGTGCCTGCCCCCCCGCTCATCACCCTGTCCCCCGCTGTGCCTGCCCCCCGCTCATCCCCCTGTCCCCTGCTGTGTCTGCCCCCAACGCTCATCCCCCTGTCCCCCGCTGTGTCTGCCCCCCCCCCCGGCTCATCCCCCTGTCCCCCGCTGTGTCATCTGCCCGCCACCCCCGCTCATTCCCCTGTCCCCTGCTGTTTCCGGGCCCCCCGCTTTCCCCGTCCCCTGCTGTTTCTGTGCCCCCCCGCTATCCCCCGTCCCCTGCTGTTTCTGGGCCCCCCCGCTATCCCCGTCCCCTGCTGTTTCTGTGCCCCCCCCGCTATCCCCGTCCCCTGCTGTTTCTGGGCCCCCCGCTGTCCCCGGCCCCCGCCACCGCCGGTGACCGGTACTCACCTCCTCCTGCCGCCGCCGCCTCCCACTTGCGTCCTCCTGCCTGCTTCCTCCGGCTTCCTCTCACCGCCGCTCTCACCGCCGCCCGACGTCTGGTAAGACCTCCCCCATCCCCCTGCAGGGGGATTCCTGATGCCCCATCCCCCTGCATGGGGATCCCTGATCCCACTGCATGGGGATCCCTGATCTCCCATCCCCCTGCAGGGGATCCCTGATCCCCCTGCATGGGGATCCCTGATCCCCCATCCCCCTGCATGGGGATCCCTGATCCCCCTGCATGGGGATCTTTGATCTCCCATCCCCCTGCAGGGGGATCCCTGATCCCCCTGCATGGGGATCCCTGATCCCCCATCCCCCTGCATGGGGATCCCTGATCCCCTGCAAGGGGATCCCTGATCCTCCATCCCCCTGCATGGGGATCCCTGATCCCCCTGCATGGGGATCCCTGATCCCCCATCCCCCTGCAGGGGGATCCCTGATGCCCCATCCCCCTGCATGGGGATCCCTGATCCCCCTGCATGGGGATCCCTGATCTCCCATCCCCCTGCAGGGGATCCCTTATCCCCCTGCATGGGGATCCCTGATCCCCCATCCCCCTGCATGGGGATCCCTGATCCCCCTGCATGGGGATCCCTGATTCCCCATCCCCGTGCATGGGGATCCCTGATCCCCCATCCCCCTGCAGGGGGATCCCTGATGCCCCATCCCCCTGCATGGGGATCCCCCATCCCCCTGCATGGGGATCCCTGATCTCCCATCCCCCTGCAGGGGGATCCCTGATCCCCCATCCCCCTGCATGGGGATCCCTGATCCCCCATCCCCCTGCAGGGGGATCCCTGATGCCCCATCCCCCTGCATGGGGATCCCCCATCCCCTGCATGGGGATCCCTGATCTCCCATCCCCCTGCATGGGGATCCCTGATCCCCCATCCCCCTGCAGAGGGATCCATGATCCCCCATCCCCCTGCAGGGGGATTGAGCTGCAGAAAGTGATCTGACAGCTCGGGCGCAGTGATCCACTGCACAGTGATCCGGGCTTTCAGACCACTGTATTGCTTTCTGCAGCTCAATCCCCATGCAGGGGGATCAGGCGCAGTGATCCACTGTGTGGATGCAAGGGGATCATCCTGCAGTGAACTAATCTGACAGTCCTGGCACAGTGATCCATTATGGGGCTGTCAGATCACTTCACTGCAACGTCGGGTCACCTGACCCAAGCCTCTGTGATCATGTGATCTCTGAGACTTGGGTTTGCACAGTGATGCTGCACTGTATGGCAATGATCTGCCATACAGTGCATTATTACTACGACACCAGAGACTGCAACAAGAGGACACTTGATTCCTTTGCTGCAGTCTCTGGATGTAGCAGAGGCAATTGAGCGTTGTGGGACCTTTGTTGCGGACTACGTCGGAAACGATCGAGCGTCGTGGGACCTTCGTTGTGGACTACGTCGGATCTTTTTATAATAAAGATGGAGTCCGAAATTTGTTTGTGTTTTTTTTCTAATAAAAATATTTTTCTCTGTGTGTATTTATTGACTACTTACCAGAGATTCCTAATGGCGGGTCTAACATTGGCCCAATATTATGAATCTCGGGCTTAGTGCCAGCTGCCAATAAAAAGCTGGCATTAACCCCTTTATTACCCAGTTTGCCACCGGCACCAGGGCAACTGGAAGAGCATGGGTACAGCGCCAGAAAATGGCGCTTCAATGAATGCGCCATTTTCTGGGGCGGCTGCGGGCTGCAATTCGCAGCATGGGGGGCCCAGAACGCTTGGGCCTCTCTATGCTGAGGATTCCAGCCCCAGCTGCCTAGTTGTACCTGGCTGGGCCAAAAATATGGCGAAGCCCTACGTCATTTTTTTTTCTAGAATTAGTTCTAGAAATAAAAAAAAATGGGCTTTGCTGTATTTTTGGTTGCAGCCAGGTACAACAAGGCAGCTGGGGGTTGCTGGCAGTCTGTAGCTGCCAAGTTGTACCTGGCTGGACCAAAAATATGGCGGAGCCCTACGCCATTTTTTTTTTTCTAGAATTAGTTCTAGAAATAAAAACAAATGGGCTTCGCTGTATTATTTGTAGCCAGCCATGTACAACTTGGTAGCTGGCTGACTGGAATCCTCAGCGTGGAGAGACCCAAATGTTGTGGGTCCCCCGCGCTGCAAATTTCAACCCACAGCCACCCAAGAAAATAGCGCATTCATTAGAGGCGGCATTTTCTGGTGCTGTACCCCAACTCTACCAGTTGCCCTTGTGCTGGTGGCACACGGGTTCTCCATATGCGACATGGTGTCCGCTAACAATTTCAATAGAAAATTAGCTCCAATTGTTAGCGGAAACCATGTCGGGTATGGAGAGACCCTAACTGTGTGCCTAAACATTGGAGCTCCCCACAAGTGACCCCATTTTGGAAACTAGACCCCCGAAGGAACGTATCTAGATGCATAGTGAGCACTTTGAACCCCAGATGCTTCACAAATTCATCCATAAAAATGAAAAAGCACTTTTTTTTCCACAAAAAAGTTTATTTTTTCATTTTTACGGATCAATTTGTGAAGCACCTGGGGGTTCAAAGTCATCTAGATATAATCCTTGGGGGGTCTAGTTTCCAAAATGGGGTCACCTGTGGGGGAGCTCCAATGTTTAGGCACATAGGGGCTCTTTATATCCTACAAGGTGTCCGCTAACAATTCCAATTGTTAGTGGACACCATGTTGCGTATGGAGAGCCCCTGTGTGTCTCCACATTGGACCTCCCCCACAAGTCACCCCATTTTGGAAACTAGACCCTCAAAGGAACGTATCTAGATGAATAGTGAGCACTTTGAACCCCAGGTGCTTCACAAATTGATCCGTAAAAATGAAAAAAGAAACTTTTTGTGGAAAAAAAAGTGCTTTTTCATTTTTATGGATGAATTTGTGAAGCATCTGGGGGTTCAAAGTGCTCACTATGCATCTAGATACGTTCCTTAGGGGGTCTAGTTTCCAAAATGGGGTCACTTGTGGGGGACCTCCAATGTGGAGACACACCGGGACCCTCCAAACGCGACATGGTGTCCGCTAACAATTTGAATGGAAAATTAGCTCAATTTGTTAGCGGATTCTTTGCTTCCTCGGATGCAAAGAGGGCAGGGGTTGCAATTTTTGTTCACAAATGTATAACTTTTGAGCTAGTTTCCTCACACCCGGACCCACTGGGCTAGTCCTAAATTACTCGGAATCGCTTGACTATAGCGAGTCCGAGCCTGGGACTCGCTACTCGTTGCGAGTCTAGCGAGTCCAATGTTAATGAATGGGGAAGCGAGTAATAGTGAGTAATATGCGATTTACAAATCGCAGATGTGTCTCTGAAAGCGCTCGCATTGCCGATTTGGAAACACAAGCAGGTGGCGTACGTGCTATTTGCAGGTAGGAGAGCAGCAACGCACTGGTCTGCCACAGAGAAAATAAAGCTGAAGGGGTTATTATGACCCAAAATCTATCAGGTGCAAAAAAAATAAGAAATAGTACCTCAGCTAAGCCTCTGACTTCAGCTATTAGGAAAGCTGAGTGAGTAGGCTAAGGCTGGGTTCACATTTGCGGACCCCTCCGCAGCGTTCTGACAGCGCATGACCGTGCGCACCCATTCACTCCCATATGTGATCTGTACACAGGCGGATGCCTGCATACAGATCACACTGTCTCGTCCGCACCAGGGACGCGACATGTTGCGTCCCTGGTGCGGGAGGGAGTGTGTGATTTGTGCGCAGGCATCCGCCTGCGTACAGATCACATATGGGAGTGAATGGGTGCGCACAGTCCTGCGCTGTCAAGTGCAGCACCGTGCGTCCCCATTGTAAACATAGGGGCTTGCACTGGCTGCGCACACATGGCAATTCCCCTCCGCAGAACGCTGTGGAGGGGAACGCCAGTGTGAAGGCAGCCTAAGCGATGAGGTCGGTCCTGTGTGCACTGTAAGGCTGCTCCTCCCTGCCTGCCTGCCTGCCTACATTCCTCTACACAGTACTCCTCTGTCCTCCTGGTAGCTCTCACAAGAGCTGTTTGGGTTAAATATAAGGAATCTTGAAGTTTCCCTACACTGACTGACACTCCCTATGATCTGCTCCAGCATCTACCTCACCCTGCACTAGCTCAGATCGTCACAGGAATGTGGAGGAAATGGCGGTGGCAAGGCTTATATACAGCCTCGCCTCTCATACATGACATAGGCATCACGATGGACAGAGGCCAATCATAGTCCTGCCACAACCAACATGGCTGTGGCATTACTGAATATGATTGGCTAACATGCTTGTCCATCTTCACAAGTTTTCTGACCTAACACGCTAGGCTGTCTCGGAAGCTTTGTCGGAACATAACAGATTCTGTATTCGCGAATCCCGAATCCAGTATACAGGACTCGGATTCGTAGACTCGCTCAGACTCGCTCAGACTCGCTCAGACTCGCTGCTGACAGCGGGTATCCGTGAAGCGGTGCGATTGTTTAAACGATTTGGGGAGATTCAAGCTACATAGCGATGTGATATAGCGAGTCTAGCGCGTGAGAAAAAGTAAACTCTGACAAAACTAGGATTGCCATTGACTTGCATTGGACTCGTTACTGTGCGAGTAATCGCTGGGAAACTCGCCGAGTACCGAGTCCTGCGAGTCCCTTACTACTCGCCGAGTAACGAGTCCTAGCGAGTAGACTCGCCCATCCCTAGCCGTTACCTTGTAGTAAACTGTAAACTGAATAATATGCCCTACTCTCTAATTACAATTTATGCCCCTAACGCTGGCCAGTTAGGATTCCTCACCTCTACTTTTGAAAGGATCTTTCCCTCCTCCACTGGGGGAAAGTTAATAGCAGGGGATTTTAATGCCCCTATAGATAGAACCATAGACTGCTCCTCTCTAGCCTCGTATAGAAGAGACTTAAGTACTGTGGTCTCCATGTTCGGTTTGCATGATGTGAGGCGGTACTTCCACCCAGACGAAAGAGATTATTCTTTCATGTCTCCAAGATTTGGGACGTATTCTAGAATAGATTACTTTCTAATAGATGACGCACTTCTCCCTCTCTGCACATCTGCAGAAATTGATTCCATAACATGGTCCGACCATGCCCCTGTCTCAATTGAATTGACTGACCCTTTAGCAATATCTTCCCCGGGACTCTGGAGAATAAATGAGTACTTGCTCTCCTCCCCGGATAATATATCTGATCTCTCGAATCAGCTGCGGGAATATTTTCAGCAGAATGATACGGGAGAGGTTTCCCCAGAGGTCCTCTGGTACACACATAAGGCGGTAATGAGGGGCAGCCTGGTGAAACTAGCCGCTTGGACCAAAAAGAAATATAATCAATCTATACAGGATACCCTTCAACAGATAAAGGTCCTTGACACCCAGAACAAGCTCTCTCCTTCTCCTGTGACGAAGGCAGCCTTGATCGCCCTCAGACACCAATTTCGTTCTCTCTCACATTTATCGAGACACATGAAATGCTCAGGGTGGAGAGAAACCTGGCCAAAATGAAAACCTCATAATATGGCATGGGGGACAGGGCGGGAAAACTCCTAGCACGAAGAATTAAGAAAAAAGAATCCCTTTCCAAAATTTCTCATCTCCTAACTTCTGAAGGTGCCCATATCCGTCACCCATAAAAATAGCGGACAAATTTCGAGAATACTATGAGTCACTATATAATTTGAAAGACTCACACGAAACACCTCAGCCCTCCGCAGAAACCATTAACTCGTTTTTGGATAAAGCATCTCTTCCGACCCTTTCATCAGATCAAATTACCTTTCTCAATGCCCCTATTGCGGAAAGCGAAATCCTTCAATTAATTAAATCTTCTAAAAAAACTTCTGCGCCGGGCCCCGACCGTTTCACATACAGATACTATCTCACTTTTGCCCCGATTCTTGCCCCTTTCCTTCTAAAAGTCTTTAATTATTGGCAGGACACAGGTTGTGTGGGAAAAGAGGGTCTTCGCGCGACTATATCGACCATCCCCAAACCGGGCAAACCCACCACATCCCCGGGAAATTTTCGCCCAATAGCCCTTTTGAATTGTGACCTGAAGTTATATGCAAAATTATTGGCTAATCGTCTTATGACTGTTCTCCCTTCGCTTGTGGGCCCGGACCAGGTTGGGTTCGTCCCGGGCAGACAGGCCAGAGGCGGAACTAGGCATATCATAAACCTACTGGAGATCATGGAGAGGGGGGTGCCCTGGTGCACTCCTTTTGCTAGATGCGGAGAAAGCATTTGATCGGGTGCTCTGGGGGCTCCTTAGTGAGGTCCTAAACAGATTCCAGATAGGAGGACATTTTAAACGTTCCATTATGGCACTATACTCGAACCCTAGTGCCACAGTCCGAGCCTCGGGATTTCTTTCCCCAGACTTTACCATTATGAATGGTACAAGACAGGGCTGCCCTCTCTCTCCCTTGATTTTTACACTGGTTATGGAACCACTGGCAGCCATAATCAGATCGGATCCGAGGATCTCGGGAATCAAAGTGGGCTCCTTGGAGCATAAAGTAGGCCTATACGCCGACGATGTCATTTTTATTTGTACTAATGTTCAGGTCACAATTCCGGCACTAATGTCCACTTTAGAAGATTTCTCCAAAGCTTCATTTTATGAATTAAATTTAACAAAATCGTCGTTATACCCGGTTAATATCCCCCCCTCCACTCAAATAGCTTTACAGCAACAATTCCCCTTTACTTGGGCGGTGGGTGGTTTTGTTTATCTGGGTATTCTTATCATTAGCACCAATAAATTGGTGCAACTCAACTCAGATTTGCTTCTGAAAAGCATTCATTCTTTAATAGCATCATACTCCTCTACACAGTTGTCCTGGATTGCGAGAATTCAGGTCACTAAGATGGTCCTGCTTCCTAAAGTATTATATTACTGTATATGCGATGCATTCCTTTCCGATTCCCTCATAAAATTCTTAATCTTATCCAGTCAATACTGGGCAAATTTATTTGGCAGAATAAGCCCCACAGAATAGCCTCTTCGACTCTTACCCTCCCCACCTCTTTGGGTGGAGTGGGAGCCCCTGACGTGCACACCTATTATAAAGCTATTACCCTTGATATTGCTAGGGTTTGGTGGACATCCACGGAGGTGCCTCTTTGGTTACAAATTGAGAATTGGTGTGCCCCGGGTCATTCCACCAGAATTTTATTAGAAGCTCGTCTTCTGTGTCGGGGTGCTACGAACACAATGCTGAAATCCATGCAGGCGGTACTTGTGGTCTGGACCAGTCTTGAAGGTAGTTGTCTTGGTTTCTTATCTCGCTATATCTCATTACGGGCAATTGAGCTTATGGTCAACTCGCCGTCCTTTTCCTTCGCCCAGTGGAGGTCGGGGGGGGGGGTGTCTCGCTGCTGGCTCAGATTACAGACGAAAACAAAATATTGCCGTTTGACACTCTAAAGAGTAAATTCTCTCTACCCCAATCATCATATTTTCAATATCTCCAGTTAAAGCATTTTGTTCATTCTATACTCATACCAAAAGTAGATTTCCGTCAATTAGACCCTACTTTACAAAATTTTTTCAAACAAAATACTCCTGTGTCACACGGAGTCTCAGTCCTTTATAAGGCTCTGGCTCGTTATAGATCAGCGCCCAAACTACCTTATATGTTGTGCTGGGAATCCAGGCTCGCATTCACTACTTCACCTGATTTATGGAGATTGGGGGCCAATCATGCAGCTCTATTTTCCTCCTGTATCAATCATCAAGAACAGGCAAAAAAGCTACACTTTGATTGGTACCTCACCCCCAAAAAATTGGCCAGGTTTGGTTCTCACCCCTCGCCTGGTGTTGAACTATGCTGGAGAGGATGTGGCGGAGTGGGTGATATCTCTCATATTTGGTGGTCATGCCCTGTCCTGAAAAATTACTGGTTGGTTGTTGAGTCCCTCCTGGCTCAGCTCACTAGCCTTTCAATTCCTTTAACCCCCCAGATGGCCCTCCTAGGTGTGGACTTATCGGACATTCCTAATATTATACGCCCCATGTTTACGAATGTTTTAATAGCTGCCCGTCTTTGGCTAAACATTGGCGTTCTCCTATGGTTCCTTCGCAAGATGAACTAGTGACAAGACTCAATATTCACTTCCAACATGAAATATCACTGGCACACAACTTGCGAAGAAAGACTAAAATCATACAATGGTGGGACCCTTGGATTGCTTCACCTTACAATGTGGTGACAATCCTTCTTAATATTTGGTTAAATATTGTACTAATTGCTTACTCCATCAAGTAATATTGTAGCCTTGGCAAAAATTATTTCCCCTTCCTCCCCGCCTATCCATATCTTCCCCTTCCCCCCCTCCCTTGTCTCTTTGTCTGTTTAAGCCTTTTTTGGTTGTAATATACTTTGGAGTGCTCATTACGGTGGGTGCCTAACTTGTCTGTGTCGCCCTACGTTCCTTATATGTACTCTGATGTGTAAAAAAAATTTTTTCTTCTTGTTATATCTGAAAATATTCAATAAAAATCTAATGGTTTAAAGAAACAGCCCCAAAACATGATGTTGCCACCCCCATGCTTCATAATAGGTATGGTGTTCTTTGGATGCAACTCTACTCCAAACACAACAAGTTGTGTTCCTACCAAACAGTTCTACTTTGGTTTCATCTGACAATATGACATTCCAAATCCAAATCAGACAATGTGATTTTCAGGATTTGTTTTCTCATTTTGTCTCTCATGGTACCTTTACATGCTGCCACAGGAAGGTAGAAACCGCCAGGCATCAGACACAATTGTGCCTGTTACCATGAAAACACCACGATGTGGCGGCGTGTAATTCATTCATTTCTCTCCTGTGTCTTGCAGTACCTTCCGATACCGGTGTCTGAGCCGTGCTCAAAAACAGGAAGGCACAATCCCTATGGTGGCGGCGTGTAATCGGGGCACAGGCAAGGTATTTGCGTCGCCTACGTATTCCCAGGGGCGTGCCACAGCGTCATTGATTACACGCCCCATCAGCGATCATTGGTGGGGGCTACTGTGTAACCATTGGCTGTCCTGCACAGGGCGCCATATTTAAAGAGCTGGCCAGTCACACTACACATTTGCACTAGCCTGATGTATTAGCCAGCCTTCCTGCGCAGGACTTTGTGGCAGCGTCTAAATGCGGCATCAGGCACCGTTAGCAACAGGTAAAAACACGCATGTGCACGTGCGTTGCCTACCTGTTGCTACCCTCTGTGGCGGCGTGTAAAGGTACCATCATAGTTGAGGTCACCTATGATGTCAATTACAGGCCGACCTAAGTAAGAGAACTTGCACAATTGGTGGCTGACTAAATACTTTTTTCCCCGCTGTATGTATTTTTATATAGTGTATGTAAACTTCTGGTTTCAACTGTATGTTCTCAAAAGTATTTTAGGAATTGATGGATGCAAAGACTTGCTCATGGCAGTCTTACCATGAAGTATGAGTTCAAGGTTTGATTTTCACTAATTATTAACACACATTCCTATTCTAAGTTTACTTTTCCTTTCATTTTTCCCAGTCACACAATATCACAGATCTGCTCAAATTACACATAATTCAGGTTACAAACTAAAAATTAATCTCCGCACCCCTACCCATCCCATCCCATCATTAAGGCAACTATTTCAACCTGGAGAGAGCTATCTATTAAAGCTGCCAAATACTTCAAACAAACTGAGCTTAAACTGACACCCTTGGCTGCCTTAGAAGTCATGATCCCAAAGTTGAACTTATCCTCTTGGGAGGAGAAAGGGATTCTCTATGTGGATGACTTGTTGTCTGAGAACTCCATCAGGCCTTTCCACGCTCTTCAAGACCAATTTGCGCTCTCTAGAGATGACTTATCCCAATGGAGAACCATATCCAATTTTTTCTCCAGTACGAACGCCAAATTTGTTCTTCCTCAATTATTGATTGACCTAATTTCGGATCCCATGGAATCTTCTCTTTGGAAGACAAATGGGTTTTATCAAACTATTAATGACGAACTGGAACTGCCGCGTCTGCCTTCCATAATTGCCTGGGAGACAGAGCTAAATATTCAGATAGATACGCAGACAATGGTACAAACTATACGCACTACTTACTCGAATTCCACCTGTGCAACTTTACACGAATCCTATTTTAAAATTTTCTCGCGTTGGTATTATACCCTGTCAAGCTGCACCGTATAAACCCCCAACTCTCATCGTTTTGCTGGAGGGGCTGTGGACATCAGGGAACACTTGCACATGTCTTCTTCAATTGCCCTTTATTAGCCAACTTTTGGTTGAATGTTAGAACTTTAATTTCAGACACCACCGGCTTGGTTATTAACCTTACTCCGGAATTTGCACTCCTGTCTATAGGAGTAGAAGACATCCCACATGACATGAAATTTTTAATCTCTCATGTTCTTCTTACTGCTAAAGTCTTGATTGCTGCCAGATGGAATACCCCCGAACCCCCCACCCTTACGAATTTGATTGATAGAGTCACACTTCATGGAGTATTCGAATTTAACTCTGCTCTTCGGAATAACACCTACCCCAAAACCAAGCGGAGATGGGAGGCCTGGTGGTCTGCTTTTTCTCCTACGCTTTTGACCTAGGCCATCAGACAACCTTCACTGGAATCTATATGGCCCCTTGTTTAGTTACTTCTATCCACCAGGTTGTCCTACCCATCCCTGAAACTGAATTACCATCATATTTCTACGCAGAGGATTGTTTGAGTTTGATCTCCCCTCCCACACTTCTATACTCCTTTATTTCCTGATTTTTGCGTGTCTTATACCTGATTTAGACTTATCTTTTACTTAATAGTTTGTATATTATATCACTGGATTTTACTACAGTTTCCTCCTTAGATTACTTTATCTATATTACGACTTTCTACTAGCTTAGAATTTTGAGTTATGTTGTCACTCTAACAGAGAATTGTTTTATATGTCTATTTTGATTTCTCGTTTATCAATACCACTTATATTACAGATGCTTTCCTGCTGTATACTTCAAGTTTTACACACGTTTATAACTTCTCCCGTTATATGTTATTTATGTATGTGTTTTCCTTTCCCTTTCCCCCTTTCTTTCTGTACCCTTTTCCCCCTCCCCATTTTCCTTGGAAAATTTAATAAAAAATATATTTGGACCACAAACTAAAAATTAAAGCAAAGAAAAAAAAAAGCCAAACAATTGAGGTCTAGAGCAGGGGCGGGGAACCTCAAGCCCCAGGGCCAAATGCAGCCCTCGATTACTTTTTTTGCGGCCCCCGGGCAGATTCCTGGTGGCCACAGTGCTCAGGCGGCAGACACATTTTGCCGACTGTCTGCCCTTTAAACCCAGCTCTCCAGTGATCTCTATGCCCCAGCCTCGGCCTCCCCCCCAGTGAGGTATATGGTCCCAGCCTCTCCTGTGATGTCTACGGCTCTAGCAAACCTGGAAAAGCAGTTGATAAGCAACATGACCAATATCGACGCCAAAGAGAAGTAGCTTCAGTCACCATAGTAAGGGTGAGTTGATTGTTTAACCTAATATAGAGGGTAGTTTTCAAATTGATAATTTTGTACAGCCCCCGAAGGATTGTAGAAATTTTTCAAAATGGCCCTCGTCAGAAAAATGGTTCCCTGCCCTTGGTCTAGAGAGAAAAAGTGGACTCAGATACTTGGGTAATGCATTCCTTTATATGATAGATACAATTTATTTTGGCAATAAACTCAGAAACTAGAGATAATTGCTACCAGTACCTGGGAGTAAACCACCTAGCAGCCACCAAAGATTGTCAAATCAATCATTTTATCTCTTTCACACCTTACAGTCTACATTGAACCTTCCACCACTGGACCTGGCGCTCTACCACCATCAGAGACGGCGCCCCACCACCTGACCTGGCGCTGCACCACCACTGGACCTGGCTCTCCACCACCACCTGAGCTGACCCAACCTACTGTCTCCCTCCCCACAGCCGTGTAGAATGTAAGTCTGCAAGGGCAGGGTCCTCTCTCCCCTCTGTACCTGTCTATCACCATTAGTTTGTTTGTTGTATTTTAAACTTGTATGTAACCCTTTCTCATGTACAGCACCATGGAATCAATGGTGCTCTATGAATAAATAATAATAATGAGATAGGACAATTACACTGAGAGAAAAGCAAGTGCCATTACAGGTGCTACGTCAGACTAAGTAACTTTAAGGGTACCTTTTCACGCCGCAACCGCTGGAGACATTTTTGACGGCGATATGTCACCCTGGAATTATCGCCGTCAAATTGCCTCCCAATTGTGGCGTGTAAATGGGGAATTTGGCGGCAATATGTCGCCTCGACATGGTCGCCTGACTTCAGAGCACGCATTGAAATCAGGCGACCAGAGCGAGGCGACATATCGCCGCCAAATTCCCCAATTACACGCCACAATTGGGAGGCAATTTGACGGTGATAATTCCAGGGCGACATATCGGCGTCAAAAATGTCTCCGGCGGTTGCGACGTGTAAAGGTACCCTTACATAGGTCAAATGTCAAATTTGACTATTCAAAAGGGCAGTGTACCAGAACACCCCTACCGGGTGTGAGTGTGTGAGCCAATAATCAGCAACTGAAGCATGGTCGGACATTTATACCACCTAGAGAAAATCTAAAGGCTTTTCTGTATATGAAAACAACTAGAAAATGTATATATGAGAAGTTAAATCTTAGAACGGTCCTCACAGGAGAGTGTCTTGGGAAGGGTTCTCCTCCTTGGAAAGTGCTGATCAAAATGTACGAACTGGAGCACTCACCTGAAGCCAAAGACATGTGATAGAAGTACTACATCCAATCTATGGACATCACTATGGATGCAAAGTGATCTGCAGCAACTTTACAGCTAGTGATAGAGGAACGAGGCAGACCCAAAAATCTGACTTTCTTAATACATAGTAGATAAATGTATAAGATCAGCAGGTGCAAGGAAGTTACTTAGAATGAGTTTGGCTTAGCATCAAAAGCCTAAAATATCACTACTATCCAGTCCTACAGAAAAAGGATATTCCTATCATGTGGTGAGAGGTCCAGATATAGATAACAGTAGTAGAAAATCTCCATAAGTGTCTGGAAAGTGGAGTAAGTATCTTGTAATGAAGGGTATGTGCCTAGGTTAAGGTCTGATATCGAGGGAAACCCTGACATTAATCTACTGTAATTCCAGGTGGACACAGGCATTAATTCACCAAAGCTGTTTCACCAAGATTCTTACACAAATCACTATGACAAGTTGTAAAATGGAGTTTCACACAAAAGTTGCGACTTTTGTTTTTTTCTCACCAATTTTACTTAGCTCTGCCAAAATGGGGAAAGACGGAGACTTGATGTCGCAGTTCTAATTCAAGAGGTGTTGTGAAACTCCTTATGCCAGAAATCGTTCTCCAATCCCTGACAGGAGGTAGGATTGCAGAGTTTAGCATAGAGGCGCATGGCACTTGTAAGACGCTCCGGATTCATTAGGAGAAATGCAAGATGCTGGTCTTAATAAATATGTTCCATATTTTGTTAAATCCTAGTGAAAGGATCTAATATACAAATTTCCATAGCTGACCTAAGGTAAATAGTTTTAGGTTTACTAAAGAGTCGAATGAAAGTTTTGGATATTTATAGATAATTTGTAATAATTATAATGGATAACTCACGAGTCTTTTTTTGCGTGGAGCGTGGAGCACTGGAATACTCACCTGAAGCCAAAGACATGAGATGGAAGTTCTGTAACTAATCTATGGACATCACTATGGATGCAAAGTGATCTGCAGCAACTTCAGAACACAGTTTAAAGGGAACCTGTCACCAGGTTTTTGCAACCTAATCTGAGAATAGCATAATATAGGACCCGAGATCCTGATTCTAGCGATGTGTCACTTACTGAGCTGCTCAGTGTAGTTTTGATAATCTCCAGCTGTTTAAACAGTGATTTTATCATTAGCAGTCCTCTTGGCCTGCTGCCAAGTGGACTGGTATATTCACAGACTGCTAAATCTGCAACAGAGAAAACAGTAATTTTTTCAAAATCACAGAAAGCAGCTCAGTAAATGACACATCATTGAAATCAGGGTCTCTGTCTCTACATTATGCTGCTCTCAGATGGGATGGCAAAAAACAGGTGACAGGTTCCCTTTAAAGGTGAACAGTCTATATTATGAAAGGCAGTAATTCTGGTATTATTTAGGAGCGCTCAGTAAAGAGAAGCAGATACCAATAATTAAAGTAGACCTGTTTATTCTGGTTTGTCCACTACGCGCGTTTCAACAGCGGCCTGCTGTCTTCCTCAGAAAACCCCCACCTGAGGAAGACATCAGGCCGCTGTTGAAACGCGCGTAGTGGACAAACCAGAATAAACAGGTCTACTTTAATTATTGGTATCTGCTTCTCTTTACTGAGCGCTCCTAAATAATACCAGAATTACTGCCTTTCATTACCATTATCCCTTATGGGATCTGGCTGGAGCTGCACAGTAGTGAGGAAGCTTAGTTAGAGAATTAAGAAACCTGCCCTGATGTCAGAGAAATCCCTGGTTAGAAGACGTAGGCTGAACACGTGACCTGAGGAGGCGGCTGGGAGCGGCGACGCTTGGAGCGATACATTGGAATCAGCAGCTACACGCTGACACCGTGGTTGTGCACGAACAGCACAACCAGTCCAGGTGAGTGGTCATTACCGCCACTAACAATATATCCCCATTAGACCACCGGGTATTATTCAAGATTGCGCCTCTCATTTTTGTAATTTCACAGTCTATATTATAACACACGGTGGCAAACAACAGAGTACAGAGAAAAATTCAAAGTCAATAAACACACCGTGATGATATTGTATGAAAACTTAATGAAAAGTCTGTTGAAAAACCTCACAGGAAAATTAAATTAGTGGAGCAGTATGTCATGCCCTACTCTGCAGGGCCAGTCTCTCATATACAGGGAGACCGGCACCCATCACACGGCGCTATGCACCTTACCCGCTCGGTCCCTGCTGCGGGGCTGTCCTCTGCTAAGCAGGGAGATCGGTGCCCACCACACAGCTCTGCTGGTACTGCTCACCCTGTGCGTGGCTTCATGTGGCCGTCTGCTTCTTTCTCTGATAGGAATTTGCGCCCTCTTTGCAGGTCTCTTGGGAATGTTCTTAGGATGCGCTTCGCTTCCTGTACAGAGCTAAAGGAACAGTGCACCTGTTCCCTATTAGGGCTCTCAGTCTAAGCGCTGTGCTGCTTTGTGCATGAAAGGCATCCTCCCTCTATGGGAGGTGCCTGGGCAATGAGTGCATTGTCTTGGAACGGTGCCTATGTCTAGGTTGCACTCTGGCAGTGCTCTGCACTTGGATGACTGTTGCTCTGCATTCTGCTTTATACTAACACCTCTGTCTCACAGAATCCTCAGCTGGACATTTATTATCCTGGATCTCTCTGAATGCTCCAGATTCCACCAAGGACTGGCCAAGCCTCTTCTGAAGTGCACAGAACCATCCAGATTGCTATACCGGCTGGATCAATCTCTCCGGGATTATACAGAGCCAGTCTCGCCAACTGTACTGCCCGGTCTAAAAGGGTTGCCCTTCTGGTCCGGGATTCACGGCATTTAGACCTCCTGGTGCTATACCGGGTGTATCCCTATATAGGGGTTACCTCTCTAGTACTCCGCTACAAGAGTTCGGTGTAGTGATCCAGAGGGTCCTCCCTTCAGACACCTTTCCCCTTTGTTAAACCTTCCTTAATAAATATCCTTGGCTTTACTAAAGTCACTCTCCTGTCTCTTGAGTATCAGGTATTGAGTACAGTATATGAAGTGCAGTTTACGCTTGGAGATGCTGTAACAAGAAAGTCTATGTCAACTCCAAACACGGAGATGTATAACAAGTCCATATAACACAATAAATCATCCAGGGAGACCTGGGAAGGAAGTCTTGGAAAGTCCAGAACCAAAGCAAATTACCAGAGTCCTGAAGTCCAGAATAGTTTTGTGCTCAGCATCTATTTAAACATAGGATGCGACAGAGTAGCAACTCTTAGAGCTGATTCACTCAAGGGCCTATGGGGACTCGGCTCCCGGGCGTGGGGTTGCAGGGATGTCATCGGTGGCCTGCCCAGACCCGTGGCCCTAGTGGTCAGCCTAAAAAAATTGGGTGAGTTGTGAAAAAGGGAATGAAAGTCTTGTGACGCCACCTGCAGATTCTGGTGATGCTCACAAGCGCCGCTGTCAGACCACCGGGGAAGATAGTATTGCAGCTTGGATGGTATGGCTCCCTGCAGGTGGAACCGGGACCCCAGGGCAGTGTAGCTGCTGTGCTGGTTGTCGTAGTGCTGGATGTGGTAGCAGCTCTGTGAGTTAGCTTGCTGGAATAAGACATTGGAGGCTTATGGACTCTGTACGGGTGTTTTACTTGTAAAAGTGCACGGATCAGGTTCACAGTTACACAGTTCTTTGAGGGTAACTGGCTGGGTGGTCACTGAGGAGAATAACATCTCTTTGAGGATCCCAAAGAGTACCTTCTGCTTTCTTTCTCTGTCCCGTTCTCTTCCTTGCACCTCCTTACTTACTTGTGCTACCCTGCACAACCCGCTTGTCTACCAGGCCCATTGGGTGCTATGAGGTACCCTTCTTCTCTCTAAGGGGCTCAACCCTGTTTGGTGCTACTGGTGGGGCTGCACGTTTTGGATGGGGGAGTCTGGGCTATTAGATAGTCCCACGACCTACCAGTGTTGACGGCTCAGGGATAAACACCTGCACAGTGACTCGGAGTCGGTTCTCCGTTGTGGACTAGGATTCCCCCGGACTGTAGCAGGTCCAGCACTGGGTCTCCTCCCTCTGTCTGGGTTGCCACTCCTTCTGGGCGCCCTCCCTGTGGTGTCCCCTGAAGGGTCCTTCTCTGTCTCTCTCCACAGACGTTCTGCCTCTCTGCTTCCCGCGCTCACACTGCTCTAGCTTGAAACTCCTCCCACCAGGACTGGGTCTCTTAGCAGAGGATTTAATCCTGTAGTCCCCTAGTCTACAGTGTGTGGATGCAGGATAAGAGCTTCAGGTTGATGCTAGACTCTCCAATGACAGGAATACTGCACACTCAGTTATGGGTGCAGTACCCTACTGTGGCGCACTCACCAGTGATGCGTCACTGAGACAAGAGCAACAGAGGGAGTAGCACAAGCAGCTAGGTGCAGATGAACGCTGGCAACAGGTGTAGGTAGCAGAGCCTCTGAAAAGCAGCAATCAGGAGATTCATACAGGTTTGCAGGAGTAGGCAGAAAGCCAGAAAAAACACCAGGGACAGAAAACAGGTAAAATTCTCTACAGTTGACTAAAGGCTAGGGTGGCTTTATAGAGGCAGGAAGACAAAGGGCACATAAGGCAAAGGATGCCATCTTAGACAATGCAAGAATACCCAAAAGGTAATCAAAGTACTCAGAGTTCTGACATAATTAGAGTTAGAGAAGAGACAAGCAAAGTTCGGAAAAACCATAGCAGATAAGTTAAAATATCATTTTTTAATGCAATAATTCCCAAATTCATGAGAGTTGGAGCTTATACCATTTACAGAGATCAGAATCAATGCTTCACAAAAGGGGAAAGAGCAGTTAATTTAATAAAATTATGAAGGAAAGATGATTTCTATTTTAAGGACTTGCTTGTAAGGAGATTTGTCTAAGGGTGCAATCACACTGTCCGTGTGAAATGCAAGTCTCTCGGACGAGTGTCGGATCATTAACCCTGAATAGCCTCCCCCTCTCTGGACAGGGAGTGTGGAGCTGCATAGAAATACAAGCAGCTGACATTCCCGTCCTGACAGGGAGAGGCCGTTCCAGGTGACTGATCCAAGACTCGTCCGACTGCTTTGCATGTCACATGGACAGTGTGATTCCAGCCTAAGGCTGGAAACACACAAGTGTATGAAAAATCTGACCATCTCTCATCCACGAGAGTAGTGCAATGCAATTGTGCATTTTTTCCTAAGCTAACATCCATGTGACATCCATGTGCTGTCCGTGTGCAATGCATTTTTAACATGGTCTTTCCCAGCTGTATAAAGTTAGACAAGAATAGACAGATAGGATAGATAGATCAAATATAATAGACAGGTAGATCGGATAAATGGAAAGATAAATGGTAGGAATAGATAGGGCATCTTACCAATGCTCTGTTGCATGCTTCCGGGGCCACCTATTAAGCTTCATTGCACTGACTTGCTCTGTGAGAGCCTTTAGGATTGACTATTGCAATCAGGCTGCATTTGCACAATCTTGACAATGATTGTGCTTGGTTGCTATACACATTAGTGAATGGCAACCAACCTGCCGTCATAGTATAATAATAATTTTAAAAAACTGCACTGGGTCTCACAGTAGGGATTCACAGTACTTTTCACACTAGCCCAGATAAAGCACCATATCCAGGCACTTTACCAGGATATTCCAGCAGTCCTGATGGTGGTGGCACACTGGGTAATAAGGGTTTAATGCCAGTTTTGTATTGAGAGTAGGCATTAAGCGCGAGATTCTTAAAGTAAATATACAAGATAACAGTCAACAGGCTATACAGAGGACCTACCATCGATCAGACTTTGAGACCTCCTGATTCCGGATCCCTCAGAGATAACATCAAGATGTGACACACCATAACAACTATTCAGTGATAAATCCCGCTTTTGTCTTGGATGCATTCTTAGCCAGAGATTGGTCTAGAGAGAATGGACAAGATAGGAAAAGGCTTGAAAGTGGTCCACGAACCATTTCTCAACACATCAGAGAAAATAACTGTCACGCTGGGAGCGGGAGAGGCACTCAGCGTAGGACCACGACGGGGGGATGGAATAAGGAGTCCCTAAAGCTATGGGCACAAGAGGGAGAGGGTGACCCCTAGTCTTACTAGGGCTGACCCTGTCTGCCCTAACGTCCCTATACAGTTTCCTCAACTGTCGCCGACCACGAACCTCGTCCCTCTCTGATCCTAGCACTACCTTATCTAAGGATCAGATGGAGAGGTTCACTAGACCCCTCCACTAACAACTAAAGACAAACACAAGGAAAAAACAGACAATGGGGAAAGAAAACACTTATCTTGCAGCAGAGCACAGCAACCTCCACTACCTCAGCTTCTGCTGGAGCAAGGATAATGAGTCCACAAGGAAATATCACCTGCACCGAGGGAGGGCAATGAAACTCCTTATAAAGGTGGGAAGAACCTGCTGGGTCCTAGAGACCTACAATATTGGTGTAGAAACCAGACCGAGCACAAGACCTTCCCAGCCGTCTCCCCATGATAGGGAGATCTTATCATACCTTCTCTTTATCTACACAGAAGGTAAATGCCCCTGAAAGACGGACCGTCCTCAAACCTTATGGCTGATTGGCCAAACGCTGGGACCGTCTGCGCGTGGCCTCTACCCTGTCATCCGTGCCACCCGTGACAATAACTTTGCAGGAAGTGCAGGGAATGCATTTCAGAGGATTGGGGGGAAGTTATTTTCTCTTACGAAGCCGCCTTCAGACCATTTGGGACATCTGGAAGAATGATTATCAGGAGAAGAAAATGTGAACACAATAATGAGTTTTGTGTCTGTCAACAGTAATAAGAATTCATGTGTAAAGGGCTTTTAATCCATGGATCGGACTCACTCACATTTTTACCTAAGAACACGGCCATGAATAAAGAATGGCATCTAGTCATTGTTCTTGATCAACTTCTCCCAACCATCCAGAGCATGGAGAGAACAATGCTTTGTCCATCATGATGAAGACCATGTCACAAGGCAAAAGTGATAAAGTGGCTTGGTGAACAGAACATTGACATTGTGTGCCCAGGGTAAGGAAACTCTCCAAGAATGGGTTGCCATCAGCCTGGATTAGACCCAGAAGCTGATATCCAGTTGGTAGATTGAAGGGCAGAAGACTTGAAAAATAAGGGTCAACACTGTAAATATTAAAGAGAACCTGTCACTTCCCCCCCTGGAGCTTTCCAAAGTGAAAGCATGAGTAAATGCAGCATGTATGCTGCATTCAGGAAAGGTGTGTGCCATGTCTCTACCTCCCTGTAACCTGAAAAAACACTTTGGGAAGCAGTGGTGCACCCAGAAATTTCCCAAGGTAGGGGTCCAAGAAACACACACCGGCCCTGAAAGGGGGGTATCACCCCCCAGCGGGGTTCCGAGGGACAAAGCCCCCGGTGGGGGGGTTTGGGGGAGCGAAGCCCCCCTAAAAGCAGCCTCTTTTGTGGGCCCTTGGGTGCTGTGTAATTGTTCCTGTCTCCTGACATAGGGGCCCAGCTCCTTGTGTACTGCACCACTTCTCAGAGCCGTCCAAAGGGGGGGGTCCAGACACGTAGGTCCCCCCCCTTGGGTGCGCCTATGTTGGGAAGTTTAGAGCTAAGAAGTCCGAGGGGCTTATCCGATTATGCTGTGCTCGCTGCCAGCCCGGTCCTCCCCGCCTCCTCCTGTGTCTGTGTGTGGAACCCAAGAGGAGAGCAGACCCACACAAAAGGAGGCTGAACACACAGGAGGCGGGGAGGACCGGGCTGGCAGCGAGCACAGCATAATCAGGGCAGTATAAAATAAAGAAAAAATAAAAAGTTTTTAAAAATATGAATAAACAAACAAACAAAAGTTCAAATCACCCCCCTTTTGCCGCATTCAAAATAAAAGTATTAACATTTTTTTAAAAAATACATATATTTGGTTTTACCACGTTCAGAAATGCCCGATCTATCAAAATATAAAATTAATCAGATCTGTAAACTGCATAATGGAAAACAAAGTCCCAACGCCAAAATTCCGTTGTTTTTGTTGCCACAAAATTGCAATGCAATAACGGGTGATCAAAACATCACATCTACCCAAAACTGGTATCATTAGAAACGTTAGCTCAAGACACAAAAAATATGCCGTCACAGCCCAGATCCCAAAAAATGAGGACGCTACGGGTCGCAGAACATGGTGCAAAAAGCACAATTCTTTTTTTTTTTTTCAAACTTCTGAATTTTTTCTCACCACTTAGATACCAGTAAAAGTATACATGATTGGTATCTACAAACTCGTACTGACCCGAGGCATCACACCGACATGTCAGTTTTACTATATAGTGAACATGGCGAATACAAAACCCAAAAAACAAACGTGTAATTGCACTTTTTTTTTGCAATTTCACCGCACTTGGAATTTGTCCCATTTTCCTTTACACTATATGGTAAAATAAATGATTTCATCTGAATGTACAACTCGTCCCGCAAAACACAAGCCCTCATATGTCTATATTGGCGGAAAAATAAAAAGGTTATGGCTCTTGGAAGAAGGGGAGGGAAAAACGGAAAATTGCCGGGGGTTGAAGGGGTTAAGGGCAATAGTACCAAATACTAATGAAATGTATATAAACTTGTAACTTTGGAAAAAGTAATAAAAATGCCTTGAAACATTATCTCTCTCATTATTCTGGCATTTGGCAAATATTAATAGTTATGATAATCCTAATTGACCTAAAACAGGAAAGGTTTATTCTGATTTAATGTCAGATAGCGAGAAAAACATGCAGATGTGTCTTTTTATATAGTGTATGTGAACTGCTGGTTTTAGCTGTAAATAAAATAAATACATTTATATATACCGTACACATATTAAGTGTGGTCCAAAGAGAGAATGAAAAAATGTAGGCACTTGCCAAAGCCTTAAAATACCTATATTTCTTCCAACTTAAAGGGATCCTGTCACCCCAAAACACCTGTAAACCTATTAAAACCTGTCCCTAGAGCATATTAACACTTTCCCTACACTCTTTTTACCTCCTAAATGCAGTAAGTGACATTGGATAAAAACGTTTTATAAGTACCTGATTACTGATGATAATGAGTGACTATCTATTCATAGTCACTCATCAAGACTGCCCTCTGCTTCATATCACGCCTGAATAGGCGTGATCTACTGCCCAGATTCAAAATCGCGCCTCCCTGCTGTGCCCTGTGTCGTCCGAGGCTGCTGTGTGGCCGGGTGACGCGAACCGCGTCATTCCCGGCGCCGGGTGACGTATTTACACCGGCGCCGCGCTGTCAGCTTCAAAATGCACACTGCGCATGCGCATTGGGCATGCGCAGTGCGCATTTTGAAGCCGACAGCGCGGCGCCGGTGTAAATACGTCACCAGGCGCCGGGAATGACGCGGATCGCGTCACCCGGCCACACAGCAGCCTCGGACGACACAGGGCACAGCAGGGAGGCGCGATTTTGAATCTGGGCAGTAGATCACGCCTATTCAGGCGTGATATGAAGCAGAGGGGCAGTCTTGATGAGTGACTATGAATAGATAGTCACTCATTATCATCAGTAATCAGGTACTTATAAAACGTTTTTATCCAATGTCACTTACTGCATTTAGGAGGTAAAAAGAGTGTAGGGAAAGTGTTAATATGCTCTAGGGACAGGTTTTAATAGGTTTACAGGTGTTTTGGGGGTGACAGGATCCCTTTAAAACATGTAGACAGGTGGATGTGGGACACAACATCTGGACGACGGCTGTTTTGTGCACTTATGCGCTTCTACAGGTCTTGACACACACTGACATAAATGCGCAAAATGCCCGTCATCCAGATGTGTCTTGCATCCACCTACAGTTGTGGCCAAAAGTATTGACACCCCTGCAATTCTGTGAGATAATACTCAGTTTCTTCCTGAAAATGATTGCAATCACAAATTCTTTGCTATTATTATCTTCATTTAATTTGTCTTAAATGAAAAAACACAAAAGAGAATGAAGCAAAAAGCAAAACATTGATCATTTCACACAAAACTCCAAAAATGGGCCGGACAAAAGTATTGGCACCCTCAGTCTCATACTTAGTTTCACAACCTTTAGCCAAAATAACTGCGATCAACCGCTTCCGGTAACCATCAATGAGTTTCTTACAATGCTCTGCTGGAATTTTAGACCATTCTTCTTTGGCAAACTGCTCCAGGTCCCTGATATTTGAAGGGTGCCTTCTCCAAACTGCCATTTTTAGATCTCTCCACAGGTGTTCTATGGGATTCAGGTCTGGACTCATTGCTGGCCACCTTAGAAGTCTCCAGTGCTTTCTCTCAAACCATTTTCTAGTGCTTTTTGAAGTGTGTTTTGGGTCATTGTCCTGCTGGAAGACCCATGACCTCTGAGGGAGACCCAGCTTTCTCACACTGGGCCCTACAATATGCTGCAAAATATGTTGGTAGTCTTCAGACTTCATAATGCCATGCACACGGTCAAGCAGTCCAGTGCTAGAGGCAGCAAAGCAACCCCAAAACATCAGGGAACCTCCGCCATGTTTGACTGTAGGGATCATGTTCTTTTCTTTGAATGCCTCTTTTTTTCTCCTGTAAACTCTATGTTGATGCCTTTGCCCAAAAAGCTCTACTTTTGTCTCATCTGACCAGAGAACATTCTTCCAAAACGTTTTAGGCTTTCTCAGGTAAGATTTGGCAAACTCCAGCCTGGCTTTTTTATGTCTAGGGGTAAGAAGTGGGGTCTTCCTGGGTCTCCTACCATACAGTCCCTATTCATTCAGACGTCGACAGATAGTACGGGTTATAAACAAGAAGGAGAGAGGAGGCGCAATGGTGCAATACCGTCTGTATAATTAATCCCTCAAAAGGGTTATATATATGTGCACTAACCTGATAATGTTGTGCAGACCATGCACAACACTGGTGTGAGCGTTGGTTTTTTTTCTCCCTCGTTACCTCGTGTAACCTCTGGTCCTCACAGAGCTGGAACCGAGCTGCTCCTGCCGTGTAGCTCAATGAGACAATGCAGTTTTTCTGAAGGATCCACGGTCTGTAATGGGCGCTCAGGTAAAAGCAAAGGATTCCCAGATGAATTAAAAAGGCTTTATTCCTCGTGCCTCCATAGCCACAACATGTTTCGACGGCTTGTGACCGTCTTCATCAGGTGAAATGGAAAGACATTTACAAATTAAAAGTTTATAAAGGGTGGCCCAACTTTCCATTGGACACAGCTAATTAATGAACAACTGCAGATTATATTAACCCTTGCAGCAAACCCATGGCTCTTGAACACTAATGCTAAAGGCTGCAGATTACATTATGATCACTGTTGCTCAATTATAAACATATCTGTGCATACCTCACTAAAATTATTAAAATGAATATACAAATTCACGAAAGTAAAACAGTCATGATAATTATGTAAAAAAAAAAAATATATATATAAAAATGACATTATGAACACTCTATATAAATATGCCCCATATCTTCCAAATACTTATATATGTGCAATTATGCATTCATTGGTTAAAAACCGACACTAAAAACCGACACTAAAAATGGAGAGCCGCAACTCATCAGAACCATGATCTAAACTCAGTATACACCATAATTAAAAATAACACCCATAATCCATAACATACAAAACTATATAAAACAAGAAAACCATCCACAGTGGGATTTATATTCCTATCATTGTCATTATACTGCTTTTATTCCATAGGTTTATGGAGAGTTAAGAAACCTACCCAAGGTTCCCTTCACAACAGCGCTCCCATGCCAATCGTGGAACCCACGGCAAAAAACACAGCAACCCCCGCTCATCGGCCGCCCCGCGGCGAAAACGAGGCCAATCCGCAGCAACCCCCGCGCAATGCACAGGACACCCACGGCAAGACATGGCCAGGCGCGGCAACCACGGCTAAAAAAAAAAAAAATTTAAATAAATTAATTTTAAAAAAATAAAAAAAAAAATTTAAAAAAATGTAAAAATAAAATAAAAAATAAATAAACCACGTTGCCTGCCGCGGTGAACGCGACCGCCGCACCCCGCCGCGAGCGCCCCACACACCCCACGGGGAAAGCCGCATCCGCACCACAAATGCGCCGCGGGCCGGCCGCTGCGCAGCACGAGCGGAAGCCGCGGCGTCCCGCCACTAACTCCGCCACCAACACAACCAACACCAGTGCGAAGGCTGCCTAATACTTTTATCAAAAAAGCGGGACAATCACCAGGATAAAGATGTGGGACAGGATGAGGTAGGAGATATCATTTCATTCTCTGGATACCGTCTCTATTGTCAGATTAAGGCCTTCTGGATATAGGGTCCCCAACCTGAATATCCAGTAACTCTCTTTTTTAATGAGTCTGCTTAGTCTATCTTGTCCACTCTCATGAACCTGATCTATCACAATGAGTTTCAGCTTGCTTGGATCTCTGTGATATTTATCATAATGTCGGGAGACACTGTGCAGTTGAAAACCTGATCGTATGTTCTGCCTGTGTTTATTAAAACGGTTATGTACGGCTTGTATCGTCCTACCAACATATTGTAGCCCGCATGGGAATTCGAGCAAATATACTATATAGGCAGATTGGCAAGTTAACTGGTGACGGATCTCAAACCTCTCATTGGTCACATTAGAAACAAAATTTTCGACTCCATCTTGGATTACATCACAGCACATGCATTTCCCCACTTTACAGGCAAAACAACCCCATTTCGCTCCAATTGCCCCTACCTCAACCTTATTGATGTCTCTTTTCCTGCTGATGTTACTGGGGATAGTACGGGTTGACACTGTTGTACCCTCGGACTGCAGGGCAGCTTGAACTTGTTTGGATGTTAGTCGAGGTTCTTTATCCACTATCCGCACAATCTTGTGTTGAAATCTCTCGTCAATTTTGCTTTTCCGTCCACATCTAGGGAGGTTAGCCACAGTGCCATGGGCTTTAAACTTCTTGATGACACTGCGCACGGTAGACACAGGGACATTCAGGTCTTTGGAGATGGACTTGTAGCCTTGAGATTGCTCATGCTTCCTCACAATTTGGTTTCTCAAGTCCTCAGACAGTTCTTTGGTCTTCTTTCTTTTCTCCATGCTCAATGTGGTACACACAAGGACACAGGACAGAGGTTGAGTCAACTTTAATCCATGTCAACTGGCTGTAAGTGTGATTTACTTATTGCCAACACCTGTTAGGTGCCACAGGTAAGTTACAGGTGCTGTTAATTACACAAATTAGAGAAGCATCACATGATTTTTCTATGGGTGCCAATACTTTTGTCCACCCCCTTTTTTATGTTTGGTGTGGAATTATATCCAATTTGGCTTTAGGACAATTCTTTTTGTGTTTTTTCATTGAAGACAAATTAAATGAAGATAATAATACCAAAGAATTTGTGATTGCAATCATTTTCAGGAAGAAACTGAGTATTATCTGACAGAATTGCAGGGGTGTCAATACTTTTGGCCACAACTGTACCTGCATGTTTTATGCTGGAAGAAATAAAAGTATTTTAAGATTTTGGCGTGTGCCAACTTTTTTTCATTTTACCTTTGGACCATGCTAATACTCGGGTATTTGGGCCCTCTGCTGCGGTAGGGATGTCACTGGTGGCCTGTCCAGACCCATGGCACTGGTGGTCTGCTTTAAAAAAGGGGGAAATTTGAAAACAATAAAGTATGAAGTTCACGTGACACCACCCGCAGATTCTGGTGACTGGACATCAGGCCCGCTTCAGACCTCCGGGAGGCAATGGTACTGCAGCTTTGATGGAAAAGCTCCCTGCATGTCTGCTGCATTCAGGGAAGGGATCCTCCATGGCTCTAGCCCCTCAGTAACCAGAGATATAAACTTTAGAAACCTTACAGATAGTAAGTCCTGAGGGCATTCCTTATTCTGGAGTCATCGCTGGCACGGGGCTTCTCCCCACTTTGGTCCACTTTATGCCGCCTCCTGCTGCTCTGTTCCTCTCCATGTGTGTGTGCCGCTTCCTCCTCTCCCGCTCCGGTGTGTAAGTGTCTGATCTCTTGCAGGCACACAGCTAGGGCTTGTCAGGAGCGGGAGCCGGCGACTGACGTCACGGCCTCCCTGTGCGCCTGCGTGAGATCAGACATTTACACACCGATGCGGGAGAGGAGGAGGCGGCACACACACAGGGGGAGGAATAGAGCAGCAGGAGGCGGCACAGAGCGGCCGGAGGCGGGGAGAAGCCCCGTGACAGCGCTGACTCCATAACCAGGAATGCCCTCCGGACTCACTATATGTAAGCTTTATAAAATCTATTTCTCAGGGTACAAGGGGGCTAGAGCTATGGGGGAGCCCTTCCCTGAATGCAGCAGGCATGCTGCATTCAGTGGTGCATTTAGTTTGCCATGCAGCAGAGAAGTGACAGGTCCTCTTTAAAATGTAGGGAAAGCAAAAAGAAAAAGCTATTTGCCTGCTTATTAATTCCTTTATCAGACTTGCTCATAAAAGGGGTTAATGTGTTTCTTCTTTCGGGTACGGACACACTGGTGTGAAAATCAAAAGAGTGCACTTGGACCATTGTTACAGAATGACTGTGAACACATTAACGTGTGTTGGACGCTTTTTTCTCATCCAGAATCAGGATGAGAAAAAATTTGCAACATGCTGCGACAGTCTGCGATTCTCGTGTGAGACTTACCAATGCAAGTCAATGGATCCGACAAAATCACGGACAGCACACAGACAGCACACCAACCATCCTAGTGACATCTGTTTTTTTCGCTGATACATTATCATTCTCTTGCTCAGAACACTGTAAGATGTTCCTGTAAATGATTATACAGTAATAGCTGCTGAGAAAAAAAAACGCATTGCACACGAACAACACACGAATGCCACATGGATTAAAAAATGGATGTCACTCGTCCGACTCTCCTGGATGAGAACCTGACCATTTTTATTAACGCCAGTGTGTTTCCAGCCTTCCTCAAACTCTCATTGCTGCAGCTGTGTTCATCCTGATCCACTTGATTCAAGTATATATAGGGTGTGTCATTTATATGGATGCACCTAAATAAAATAGGAATGGTTGGTGATATCAACTTCCTGTTTGTGGCACATTAGTATATGGGAGGGGGAAAACTTTTCCAGATGGGTGGTGACCATGGCGGCCATTTTGAAGTCAGCCATTTTGGATCCAATTTTATTTTTTTCAATGGGAAGAGGGTCATGTGACACATCAAATGTATTGAGAATTTCATAAGAAAAACAATGGTGTGCTTGGTTTTAACATAACTTTCTTCTTTCATGAGTTATTTACAAGTTTATGACCACTTATAAAATGTGTTCAAAGTGCTGCCCATTGTGTTGGATTGTCAATGCAACTTTTTTGTGAAGTTAACAAATAAAACCACCACTATTAGTCTGACAATAACCCACAGTGGATAGATCCCTCCAAGACTGTTGGATCACAGAAATTGATGGTATGGTGTGGTATATGGGGTACAAAGATAATGGGGCCATTCTTCATCAATGGAAACCTCAATGCCAATGGACAGCAATTTCAGATATTCAGCGGCATTGAGGTTTCTATTGATGAAGAATGGTCCCACTATCTTTGTACCCCATATACCACACCATACCATCAGTTTTTGTATGAAATCCTCAATAAGTTTGATGTGTCACATGATCCTCTTCCCATTGGAAAAAATAAAGTTGGATCCAAAATGGCTGAGTTCAAAATGGCCGCCATGGTCACCCTCCATCTGGAAAAGTTTCCCCCCTCCCATATACTAATGTGCCACAAACAGAAAGTTGATATCACCAACCATTCCCATTTTATTTAGGTGTATCCATAGATGGCCCACCCTGTAGAATGTCAGACCCAAAGTAAATATTTACACTGAAACATGCAATTCAGTCAGCGAGAAAAAAAAAGCAGGATGGCACATTAATTCATTGTGTAAGAGACAATAGAAAGTTCACATTTCCATTAATTATCCATTAGAAGGAATCTAGCAGACTTCTGTTGGAATAAAAGTTCTGCAAACACAACTTTTTTGTCTGTTTTTAAAGGGAACCCATCACCCCCCCCCAGTGCTTTTTATACTGTGCCCAGCAGGTTACCCATTATGTAAATGTGGTTCTAGTAACCCCTGTATGTGCCCAGAGTGACCCGCACATACCTGTGATATGAAGTTATATTCTGAGCACAGCTGGCCTCCTGTTGAGTTACGGAGGCAGCTATTTGGGTCATGTTGGGGAAACGTCTCGCTGCCCCTCATGGTTGGTAATCCCACCCTGCATAGCTCAAATCTCCCGCCCCTCCTCTGGTCGGCACATGAGTGACAGGAGCAGTCGCATCGGCGCAGTGGAGCGGGTGTCAGCGGGCATAGTCTGCGAGACTTCACTAATCTCGCGAGACTTCCGCATTATGCACGGGCACCCGCCCCACTGCGCAGGCATGAGTGCCGCTGTCAGTGCCGAAGTCTTGCGAGATTAGTGAAGTCTCGCAGACTATGCCCGCTGACACCCGCTCCACTGCACCTGCGCGAGTGCTCCTGTCACTCATGTGCTGGCCAGAGGAGGGACGGGAGATGTGAACAATGCAGGGCGGGATTATCAGCTTGGAAGGGTGGCGAGACGATTACCCAACATGTATAGACCCAAATAGCTGCCTCTGTGACCAGTGGCGAAACTTCATGCCCGGGGGCCACGATACGAAAGCTCCAAGGGGGCCCCCAATTATTGCAAATCTTTAATAGTATTAGTCTTTTTCTATAGGGCAAAGAGACTTTTGGGGCTCCCTAGGCTGCAGGGCGATCGCAACCCCTGTACCTATTGTAGTTACGCCCCTGTCTCTGACTCAACAGGAGGCCAGCTGTGGAAAGAGTATAGCTTCACTAGAAATAAGCCTGATGCTATCGCATCG